>CP139503.1:279133580-279389916 GCA_021014915.2 Artemisia tridentata subsp. tridentata | reverse complement strand
CAACACTGATTACCAAAATCTTAGATTCACAGAACTTATCAATTCAGAAACTCTACTAGACAGATTTTAACCAAATCTATTAACTAACAAGCTTCTCAAATCACAGATCCAAAACTAATTTCAACAACATATGATCATTCAAAAGGTACCATGAACTCAGCAACCACAATATAACAATAGTAACACTAAAAAAAATCACAGATCAAACATCAAACACCAATTAAACCTACTGATATCAAATCTACAAGAACAGCCATGAGTTTTATTCTTAAAATTCAACCTACAACTTTCAAACTAAAAAATTTGCAAAATAAGTAAACACTACTTTCACTCAATGTTAAGATCATATGAGCAAAAATAAACAACAGCTAACCAATGAACTCAACTCTAAACTACCTTAAGCTACTGCTATAGAATTGAATGAAAAGTTGAAAATGAGAACTCACAATACTCAATCCCAGCTGAACAGGGATAAAACTTGATCCAAACCTATCTTTTAGATAGGTCAATCACTTCCATTTCTCTGATTGAACTATCAATTTAAACCATTATATCCACTGTTGCTCCAGTTTGACTATCGTTGACCAGTGGTGAAATGAGAAGCTAAATCTGATTTAAACTAAGACAAATCCTCACAGAAGCTAGGAAGCTAATGTGAGCTTGTATAAACTACACTAAGCTTGGTTGCAAACTATTTTAAGTAATTGAATTCATTTTTTTATATATATATATATATATATTTTTTTTTTTTTTTTTTTTATAAAAATGAGAATAAATGAGAGTGAAATTACTATTAGAAAAGCTGAATTAAACTTCTGTGAAGCTGAATGAAACAGAAATAAGCTTTTGAAACAACTGATTATGCTAAAAAGTATTTAAAGTGAATAAGAGAACACGAATTAATGAAACTTATACTGAAATTTTATTATACTACTGAAGGTTTACAAAAGAGTGAATGAAAATTACAAAGCTGAGTCTACAATTCTGCAGAGTAACACTACACTACAACTACTTACAAAATGAGAAGAAATAAGCCTCTATTTATAGGCCGAGAGGAGAGCTTGGGGTCTCTTCTGCCAAGCTGGCGATCCGTGTGCGTTTGTGTTAGTTTGGAGCTCATCTAAGCCGTCTAAATCAATCCCACTTATCATAGCCCTTGGATTGCTCTATCATGACGTGTTCTAACCAATCACGAGCTGCCACCTCATCCCCTCGTGTGTTTCTTCGAGTCTGACACCTTCTGACATACTCTGATCCTTCTAGAAGTCCTTTGATTTGACTAATAAGCCCTTAATTGTAGTAATTTTTAGCTTGGGTAAATTAGGGTTCATGGTGAATTGGGGGTGGGGGAAAAAGGGGATCGGGTTTAGAGAGATAAGGTAAAGTGTGTTTGTTTTATTATTTTTTTTTATTTAACTTTGACCGAGTGGGTTTGGTTTGACCCGGGAGTTTATTATTTGACCGGATCGGGTTTATTTAGATGGAAGGTGGGCTCGGGTTTTAATGTTGGGCTAGGTTTTAATGTTGGGCTAGGTTTGTGTTAAAAGGGAAATGGGCTAGGCAATTTAGTGTATAGTTATAAGTAAATTGACAAGGGCTACATATGTAAATTCTGATAAAGCAAGGACCGATTCTGCCAATTTATCATAAATGATCTAAGGGTTGGAGTTGACAATCTTTGATAATGGGAGGACCTCGGATGCCTTTTTGACCATTTTCTTTGTTCCCGGTTCCGGTTCTGAGCCTTTTCGTATCTCGTGCTCGTTTTCTTGATTTTCTTGTGTCTTTTGTCAAATTTCACGATATCCATCCCTGCACATGCAAAAACACAAAAACACAATATCTTTTGGCATTTTGGTCGGGTTTTTTGGTTATTTTGGTCCGGTTTTGGTCTAGAAATGGTATGTGTTTAAGCACATACCAAAATCCCCCAGACTAAGTATTGCAATGTCCTCATGCAATGTTATAAAAACTCCCCGATTTTCCTTTTATTCTATTTTTGTATTTTTCTTATTATTCGAGTGACGGCTTTTGATGACAATCATTATCTATCGATAATTTTTAGGGTCATAGAGTAGAAACACAACTCATAGAGGAGTGACCATAAGGATAAAATTCTTCGTCCTTGATTTTTCACATGCTCCCAAACTAAGCTTATAAACGAGATCACAACCTATTTAGAAATTAGATGCCAACACTACTCATGGAAGTTACTTGTGTAAGAACCTCTCGCTCCCATCTTCTTATTTTTGTTTCTATTTATTTTATTTTTGTGAGAAGAATGAATTTCTCCATAAGCTTCTCATTTTCATAATTATTAGACCGATAAAGATACCAAGTTTAAAACGCTAAGTAGTTTTCCATCTTCCTGCAAGAAAGTTTGCCTTAAAAATGAGGTCCACATCAAGGTTATTACATACGTCAAAGATTAAAGAACTCATACGAACATGTAGACATAAGTTGTGGAGAAACATCACGTGCACCTCATGTGCCCGACCTAGGGTCATCACATGCACCTCACGTGCCATCAACTTGTCTAACATAATAAGCACAAAATCCATACATCTCAACATACATTTTTTTTTTTTTTTTTTTTTTTTTTTTTTTTTTTTTTTTTTTAACTTCAATCTTTTCTTCACTCAATAACTTAATACCTCGGGATTACCGGGTGATTCCAAAACATCAAACATTCAATAGTAACCCTTAGAAGACGAACCTTCACGGTTTAAATCCAAGACCTTACCGCCTTTAGAAGTAAGGATCCAAGGTCCGATCTCAATCCGAAATCTAAGAGCACTTTACAACTTATTCACTCAATACGGGACCTTGATGTGTACCCAATCTTTAGAGCAAAAATTCTTTTAAGAAGATGGAGAACTAAATTTCGTTCTAAACCTAAATATCTTTAATTATTTATACAATATATGGGGTGAAACAATTTTACGGGAGCAAAAGGCCACAAGTACCTACGACGAGCTCTAAAGAGAACCAACTACTCCACGTTTGGAATCTAACTTCTAAATAAATTCTATCATTTCTCGCTCTTCGCACATTTAAAAATCTCAAATAATGAAATTCGCGAATACTTAGCCGATAATCAGCCACGCATATATAAAGTCAGTTACAGAAACTTGCAAATTCTTGAAAAGAATTCGCGTTTTCTAGCTTCTTATGTAAAAGACTAGCGAAAGCTTTAAAGCCATGCATGTATAAAGTCAAGTACGGGAACACACAAAAGAGCAGCTCCTTGTGTACAAGACTAGCACAAGCTTATATGATTATCAGTGGTTAAGGGAACAAGCTAGGGCTCAACACGCCCGGTCAAGTCAAAATTTTATTCCTACTCTACCCAGCGGAAAATCAACAAAAATGTCAAAACTTATTATATTTTTGCACAAATTTTTTTTAAATTTTCTCATTTTTTTTGGATTTTTTTTTTTTTTTTTTTTTTTTTTTTTTTTTTTGGAGGAAAAACGGGATTGCACGAGACAATAGCAAAAATGCAAGGCAAAAATCAAATCGCAAGATTACCCCCCAGACTAGAATGAGACATTGTCCTCAATGTCTTAATGGTAAGGGTTCTCCCTACAAAAATCTAAGGCCGTTTATTAATTATGCCAAAAGATAGATGTAAAACGATAAGATTTTGGATATTGGATAAGCAGCGGATGATGAAACTCGAGTAGCGAAAAGGAAACTACGAGCACGAGAGTCTTCATCATCGGCATTCCTGGACACATCACAGAAAAACAACGAGACACAAGATATGGGAGAGGAAGCCCTCCTCTTTATTAAGAAAATAGAAAGAAGATAGATGGATAAGCATGGGGTGCCTCCCACGAAGCGCTTGTTTTTGTTAACCGAGTTACATGAGCTTGACTCGACCCCGAATTTAGTTGTCCATGGGGAAAGTTTGGAGATCCGGGACAACCATGGATGGTACGTCCCCTCCAAAATAGTGCTTCAACCTATGACCATTCACCTTAAAGTTTGGACCGTCATTTTGAGCTAACTCGACGGTTCCATATGGAAAAACTTGAGTGATGGTAAATGGCCCAGACCAGCGGGTTTTGAGTTTGCCCGAGAAAATCTTTAGCCGAGAATTGAAGAGGAGGACTCGATCACCAACATTGAAAATGCGGTTTTTAATCTTTGAGTCATGAATCCTTTTTGTTTTCTCCTTGTAGATCAAAGAGTTCTCGTAGGCCTGATCCCGAAGCTCATTTAATTCATTAATTTGGAGCTTACGGTGATCACCCGCGGTCTTAAGGTCAAAATTGGCATGTTTCAAGGCCCAATATGCCTTATGTTCGAGCTCGATGGGCAGATGACAAGCTTTTCCGTAAACCAGCTTATAAGGAGTACACCCGATGGGTGTCTTGAAAGCGGTTCGGAAAGCCCATAATGCATCATCCAATTTGTCGGCCCACGAGGCTCGATTTTCTCCAACTGTTCTTTCAAGGATACGTTTCAATCCACGATTCGAAACCTCAACTTGTCCGCTTGTTTGCGGGTGATACGCGGTAGAAAGTCGGTGAGTGACACCATACTTGAGCATAACTTTTGCAAATTGATCATTGCAGAAGTGAGTACCGCGATCACTAATTATAGCACGAGGAGTTCCGAATCGGGAGAAGAGATTTTTTAAGAACTTAACAACCACTCGGGCGTCATTAGTGGGGAGCGCTTTAGCTTCAACCCATTTTGACAAGTAGTCGACGGCCACGAGGATATACTTATTCCCTCGTGAAGACGGGAATGGCCCCATGAAATCGATGCCCCACACGTCAAAAATCTCACAGACTTGAATTGCATTTTGAGGCATTTCGTCTTTTTGCAAGATTTTTCCTTGACGTTGGCAAGAGTCACAAGACTTTACCAAGTCGTGGGCATCGCGGTAGATTGTCGGCCAATAGAATCCAGAATCAAAGATTTTTTTAGCGGTGTAGCTGGCACCATGATGTCCCCCCGTGGGTCCATTATGACAAGCGTTAAGGATGTCAACGGCTTCTTGGCCATGCACACACCGTCTTATCACTTGATCGGCACATATCCGGAATAAGTAGGGATCGTCCCAGAAATAATGTTTAACATCTTTGAAAAACTTCTTTTTCTGCTGGGACGACATCCCTTTCACCACAAAATTCCCCGCATGGTAATTTGCGTAATCGGAAAACCATGGGGTACTCGGATCATTTTTTGAAGATATTTTCCCAAGTGTCTCGAGAGGAAATGTCTCGGTGATTTCCTTATTCTCAAGAACACTTTGATGAGGATTTTCCAGTCTGGACAAATGATCAGCGGCTAGATTCTCTGCTCCTTTTTTATCACGAATGATAATGTCAAATTCCTGGAGCAGAAGAATCCACCGAAGTAATCTCGGTTTAGCATCTTGTTTTGCTAAGAGATACTTTAGAGCAGAATGGTCCGTATATACTATGCTCTTTGATAAGACAAGATACGGTCTAAATTTCTCAAAAGCGTAGACAACGGCCAATAATTCTTTCTCAGTAGTAGTGTAATGAGATTGAGCATTGGTCATTGTCTTGCTAGCATAGTGTATCGGTTGGAAGTATTTGGACTTGCGTTGCCCCAGGACTGCACCGATAGCATAATCGCTTGCATCACACATTAGCTCAAAGGGCAAGTCCCAGTCGGGGGCAACCAAGATGGGAGCTTCAGTCAGTTTCTTTTTGAGAACCTCGAATGCTTCGATGCATTCGGGAGAGAAGATGAACGGAGCATCTTTTTCAAGAAGATGAGTCAGAGGTCGGGCGATTTTTGAGAAGTCTTGAATAAATCGTCTGTAGAAACCGGCATGACCAAGGAAACTACGGATTCCTTTGACGGTAGTGGGATGAGGTAGCTTAGCGATAACATCGACTTTAGCTCGATCGACCTCAATCCCAGATTTGGAAATCTTATGGCCGAGGACTATGCCCTCTTTAACCATGAAATGGCACTTCTCCCAATTTAGAACGAGATTGGTGCTTTCACACCGTTCAAGCATTTTCTCTAAATGGGAGAGGCACGAGGAGAAAGAATTTCCATAAACCGAGAAGTCATCCATAAAGACCTCCATCGTTGTCTCGATCATGTCATGGAATATGGCCATCATGCATCTTTGAAACGTGCCCGGAGCATTGCACAAGCCGAAAGGCATGCGTCGGTAGGCAAATGTTCCATAAGGACACGTGAAGGTGGTCTTTTCCTGATCTTGGGGATCAATTGGTATTTGAAAATACCCGGAAAAAGCCATCGAGAAAACAATAGAACTCATTTCCCGCCAAACGCTCAAGCATTTGGTCCATAAATGGTAGAGGGAAATGGTCTTTACGGGTAGCATCATTGAGTTTTCGGTAATCAATACACACTCTCCATCCGGTGACGAGACGTGTGGGAATTAACTCATTTTCTTCGTTTGTAATGACGGTCATTCCACCCTTTTTAGGCACACAGTGGACCGGACTAACCCATGAGCTATCCGAGATTGGATAAATCATCCCTGCGTCGAGGAGTTTAATAACTTCTTTTTTTATGACATCATGGATTTTTGGGTTAACCCGTCTCTGTTGCTGAACAGCGGGTTTGAAATTATCTTCCAATAAGATCTTATGGGTGCAGAATTTAGGGTCAATACCCTTTATATCAGAGATCTGCCAAGCAATGGCACTTTTATGCTTTTTAAGCACGTCTAAGAGTTTTGTCTTCTCCTCATCTTTGAGAGCTTTTGAAATGATGACGGGAAATGTATCGGAATCTCCCAAGAAAGCATATTCAAGATGAGGAGGTAAATCCTTGAGCTCAAGCTCCGGAGGATTTTCAATAGACGGCTTAATTTCCTTAACGTCGGCCATTTTAAGGTCCATCGGAGGGGAAAAAGGGGTAGGGTCTTCATTCAAAAGTTGTTCAAGCATAAGAATATCCCCCTCCGGATCATAATAAGAATCATCATCTTCCGGTGAAGAAGACGTGTCGGTAGCAAGAAACTCATTGACCTCTTCCAAAAAGAAATCACCTCCCTCAAACGGAGTGAGGGACGGGGAAGAGTCAGAGATGATCGGTGAAGAAATAGTAGACGGAGAAGAATCATCAATAGAGGTAGAAGAAGAATCCAAAGTGGGATTGCCACTAGAAAAACCAAGAATCTCTTGAGCATACTCCTCCGTAGTGACGTCAATTATATCAATACGGTTTATGGACATGCAATTATCGTTGGAGGAGTATCTCGCGTTTTGATCCAAATCGAAAGTCACGGCTTCATTACCAACTCGCAAGGTAATCTCTTCATCATAAACATCAATCAACGCTCGCCCGGTTCTTAAGAATCCTCTCCCGAGAATGAGAGGAACTCGGGGATCGGCATCAAATTCGACAATCACAAAGTCTGCCGGAAAATGGAATTTTCCCACATTAACGTAGACATCTTCGGCTATGCCAATTGGACGAGTGATTGATCGATCTGCGAGCTCGAGAGTCATTCGAGTCGGAGTGAGAGCGGGGAGAGATAATTTTTCCCAAACGGATTTAGGCATTAGGTTAATGCTAGCGCCAAGATCTGCCAAGGCGAAACATTGAACCATCCCCGGAAAATTGCACGGAATAAGGAACTTTCCGGGATCTCCTAGCTTTTCCGGAAGCTTTTTGAGGAGAACCGCGGAACATTGTTCATTCAACGGGGTTGTTTTTGCCATCTCAAACAATTTATCTTTGTTGCTCAGTAAATTCTTCACCATCGATGCAAACTTCGGCATTAAGAGAGCAGCATCCGCAAAGCTAATTTCGAAACTCATATCTTGAAAGATTTGATAGAATCTCTCCATCTGATGCGTATTCTTATCATGGTGCTTTTGTTCATCAAGTCGTGATGGATACGGAAGTTTTATCTTAACGGGAACCTCTTGTTCAAAATCAACTTTCCCTTTTCCTTTTGACGATTGGACAACCGGAGGTTGGATGTCTTCGGTCCTTCCGTTATTAGTAGGAAGTGCCGTATCCGTTGTCACCTCGGTTTCACGGGCGACTACCTTGGGAGGGAGAGAAGAAGAGGTAGTCGGAGCCGTAGGTCCATCATAACAAACACCACTACGTGTTGTGATCGCTTTAACGTCTCCCCTCGGGTTTGCGATCGTGTTGCTGGGAAGGGAAGTAGTACCCGAACCCGAGGGTTGATCATTTAAACGTTTCTTAATCTCACTCATTTCCTTAGTTAACAACTCTTGAGTTCTCATCAAATTTTGATTTTGAAGCATTAATTGTCGAAGAATCTCATCCGAGGGTGGCGGATTTGGAACAACATTTTGATTTTGATTAAAATTTTGCCCTCGGTTGTTGTTATTGAAACCTTGATTATGAAAATTTCCTTGATTTTGATTCAAATTTCCTTGATTAGCATTGAAATTTCCATAAAAATTCCCTTGATTCTGATTTCCTTGAAAACCCCGGTTTTGATTTTGATTAAAACCATTGTTTTGAAAACCATTATTTGCACGATTTTGATTATTGTTCACTTGATTACGGTTTTGACCTTGATTTTGATTTTGATTGTTGAATCCCGGTGGTGGTCCAAGTGAATTGTTTGAACGGTAGCTAAGGAGATTTCGATCTCCTTGGGGTTGGTAACCATTACCACCCGCATTAGTAGCATACACATTCTCGTGTCCATAAGCCCCGGTGGCCGGACACTCGAAATAAGAATGAGGACCACCACATATTTCACAACCATGGTTAATAACGTTGACTTGGTTGGGTGTTTTCTCAATAACAAATGAATCGAATTTCTTATTAAGTGCAGCGAGAGCATTCATAACTTCTTCATTGATCTTACTATTAGCACTAGACGTTTGAAGCTTGCTCCTTGAATTTCTCACATGAGCTTTGTTTTCAATTATTCCGAATGCCTCTTGAGTATTACGAGCCAATAAATTTCCACCGGCCGCCGAATTTAGTGAATCTTGATCGGCAAGACTCAAACCATTATAAAAGGTATCGATTTGATGAAGCTCCGAAAAACCGTGGTTCGGACATTTCTCAATCAACTCCTTAAACCGATCCCAAGCCTCGCTGAACGATTCATCAAAGGCTTGTTGGAAACGTAAGATTTGAGCGCGGAGATTAGAAATCTTAGAAGGAGGATAGAAATGGTTCACGAACTTTGAAGCTAGGTCACCCCAAGTATAGATCGAGTTCGGGGGTTCCTTCTCAAGCCAAGTTCGAGCCGCTCCCTTAAGGGAGAAAGGAAATAACTTCATCTTGATCGCATCATATGATACTTGATTAAGCTTAATGGTCTCAACTATATCCGTGAAGTTCCTGATGTGAATATGAGGATCTTCACTCTCGAACCCATGGTAAGAGATATTAGTGATGAGGTTCAATAACCCGTGATTGATTTCAAATTGATTAGCAAGTATGTCGGGAATCACAATGGCCCTTCGCACACCATTAAATGGTGTTTGAAGTTGTTCCTCCATCGGACGGAGGTCGGGGCCCGGTTGTGCTCCTTGATTAGGCTCCACCGGAGGAGCTTGATTGTCGTTCATTTCCTCAACGTTTGGAAAATGAATACGGTGTGTGTGTCGAATTACCCTTTCGGGATTTGATAATGGAGAAATAAGATTTTGAGAAGATGAGCGGGTGTTCATACACCAAAAAGGAAACAAAAATGAAAATCAAAAATCTTTTTGTATTTTTGGTTAGGAATTATTTTTGGCTTTTTTAATATATTGAAAAACAAAATATTTTCTTTTCTTTTTGGTAACCGTTACGTTAACCGTAACCGTTTCCTTTAAAACTACGCGCAGCGTGGCGGGAAGGCAAAGGTAGCTCCGAAGATGCTTAAAAACCCGCCTTCTTCAGCTCGACAATTTAATGTCAAGCTTCCTTAAACCCCGTAATTAGGTTGTAGTAATAAAGTAATCCGATAACGATTAATTACACGATTTGTTTTGTTGTTATTTGGAATGGTTTACAACCGCCCTCCTTCAACGGAAGACGGAGGATGTTTATTAAGATGTATTTATGAAAACACTTTAGGAAAAGTGTTTTATTTATTGTATTTTTTTATTTTTTTAATAAAAAAAAAAAAAAAAAAAAAAAAAAAAAAAAAAAAAAAAAAAAAAAAACAATAACTTCCAAGGAAGGATCTTCAAATCACAAAAACAACGGACGAAATCGACGCACTCGTTTCAAGCCTTCCCCGGCAGCGGCGCCATTTTAATGATTTGTTTTTATATATTTTTATTTTTCCAAAGAAATATTCGTGAAAATATTTCCCCGGGTCGTTCTCCCAACGAAGGTTTGACGGCGAATTTGTCGAATCGGAGTCGTGAAAATTGTGAAGTGAATAAGTGACGTGAAAGATTATTTTGGTGTTTATTACACTAAAATTATGGAAAATTTAAAATCAACTATCTATGCTATTAAAATAAATGCACACAACAAGAAAACAAATAATGCAAATCCCGGGCTATTCCCGAGATTTATAAAACTAATAGCGAAATTATACTTAAAATAGAAATAAAAAATAAAATAAAATCTAAAGGACAATGAATTTTATTAAAAACTGATTTTATAAAAAGAAATTTAAGAAAATAAAGTTTAATAAAAAAACGAGGGACTAAAAATGCAATGTTGGAAACTTTATTTAAACTAAAACTTTTTAAAGAAAAGACAAGGACCAAACTGTAATTCTTGAAACTTTAATAAAACTGAAAATGATTTAAAACAAAGTGAGGGACTAACTTTGTAAAATCTGAAACTAATTTAGACTTTGTAAAAGACAAGGACCAATTTGTATTTTTCTGAAACTTATTTAATACACAAAACACTTTAAAACAAAGACAAGGGCCGAACTTGATAAAAATAAAACCCAAGGACTGAATTGAAAAATCTTAAAAACTAAAAATGTTTTATACTTACTAACAAACCCAGGTTCGGTCCTGGTAACTTCAAATCAATCTAAACTAAAATTTTTTTTTTATTTTCTTCTTTCAAAATTCACTTAACAACTGACAATCACTAATCACTAACTAATATCAAATATCCTCAGATTAACAATTATCAACAACACTGATTACCAAAATCTTAGATTCACAGAACTTATCAATTCAGAAACTCTACTAGACAGATTTTAACCAAATCTATTAACTAACAAGCTTCTCAAATCACAGATCCAAAACTAATTTCAACAACATATGATCATTCAAAAGGTACCATGAACTCAGCAGCCACAATATAACAATAGTAACACTAAAAAAAATCACAGATCAAACATCAAACACCAATTAAACCTACTGATATCAAATCTACAAGAACAGCCATGAGTTTTATTCTTAAAATTCAACCTACAACTTTCAAACTAAAAAATTTGCAAAATAAGTAAACACTACTTTCACTCAATGTTAAGATCATATGAGCAAAAATAAACAACAGCTAACCAATGAACTCAACTCTAAACTACCTTAAGCTACTGCTATAGAATTGAATGAAAAGTTGAAAATGAGAACTCACAATACTCAATCCCAGCTGAACAGGGATAAAACTTGATCCAAACCTATCTTTTAGATAGGTCAATCACTTCCATTTCTCTGATTGAACTATCAATTTAAACCATTATATCCACTGTTGCTCCAGTTTGACTATCGTTGACCAGTGGTGAAATGAGAAGCTAAATCTGATTTAAACTAAGACAAATCCTCACAGAAGCTAGGAAGCTAATGTGAGCTTGTATAAACTACACTAAGCTTGGTTGCAAACTATTTTAAGTAATTGAATTCATTTTTTTATATATATATATATATATATATATTTTTTTTTTTTTTTTTTTTTTATAAAAATGAGAATAAATGAGAGTGAAATTACTATTAGAAAAGCTGAATTAAACTTCTGTGAAGCTGAATGAAACAGAAATAAGCTTTTGAAACAACTGATTATGCTAAAAAGTATTTAAAGTGAATAAGAGAACACGAATTAATGAAACTTATACTGAAATTTTATTATACTACTGAAGGTTTACAAAAGAGTGAATGAAAATTACAAAGCTGAGTCTACAATTCTGCAGAGTAACACTACACTACAACTACTTACAAAATGAGAAGAAATAAGCCTCTATTTATAGGCCGAGAGGAGAGCTTGGGGTCTCTTCTGCCAAGCTGGCGATCCGTGTGCGTTTGTGTTAGTTTGGAGCTCATCTAAGCCGTCTAAATCAATCCCACTTATCATAGCCCTTGGATTGCTCTATCATGACGTGTTCTAACCAATCACGAGCTGCCACCTCATCCCCTCGTGTGTTTCTTCGAGTCTGACACCTTCTGACATACTCTGATCCTTCTAGAAGTCCTTTGATTTGACTAATAAGCCCTTAATTGTAGTAATTTTTAGCTTGGGTAAATTAGGGTTCATGGTGAATTGGGGTGGGGGGAAAAAGGGGATCGGGTTTAGAGAGATAAGGTAAAGTGTGTTTGTTTTATTATTTTTTTTTATTTAACTTTGACCGAGTGGGTTTGGTTTGACCCGGGAGTTTATTATTTGACCGGATCGGGTTTATTTAGATGGAAGGTGGGCTCGGGTTTTAATGTTGGGCTAGGTTTTAATGTTGGGCTAGGTTTGTGTTAAAAGGGAAATGGGCTAGGCAATTTAGTGTATAGTTATAAGTAAATTGACAAGGGCTACATATGTAAATTCTGATAAAGCAAGGACCGATTCTGCCAATTTATCATAAATGATCTAAGGGTTGGAGTTGACAATCTTTGATAATGGGAGGACCTCGGATGCCTTTTTGACTGATGCGTGGGTTTTGCAACCTTACAACAGGTTTTACCTCTCGAGGGATCTCAAGAGGCTTACAACCCCACCAGGCAGTGTACCTGACCGATGTAGTATAGTGTAGTGGTAAGTACGGGGGATTGATCGTTCTCCACAGGGAATAGTGTTCGTTAGGTGTGAAAGGCTACTCTAATTAGGTCTAAGGGTTGAGGAAGATTCTTTTTATGTTTTTTTATAATTTTATGAAAGCAAGTAAAATCTCGGGTTTTGAAGGAGTGGGCGGAATTAGTTGCTAGTCAACTAACCCAAATTACTACAAATGCAAATAAAATAAAATAACAAAAATGAAAAGTGGTGAGAAACTTATGTGTAGAGAAATGTGTTTACTTAGATTTCCTTACTCCCTAACTATCTTTTACCGGTTAATTAGTGTGTATTAGTCGCGTGGATGACGGGTGTATTCCTTAATACCATTCGTGGGGTGGCGTACTTACTTCCCCAAACTCTACAAGCTCCTACTTCACTCCTATGTCGAGCCGGCTAGGAAGCTCCTAACATGGGATCACTAGAATTCGCTTGTGCATTAAATACAACCATAAAAACCTTTAGTACGCGTTTGGTTCATGTTTCTTAAGACGTTCAAGCAAGTTACCGAATAGGAAGTTAGCCAGTTTTCTTAAGCCTAACATAGATAAACAATCATCCAATACAACTAACAACACACTAACAACCAATAATCAATAGCTAGGTTTCATTAGATCTAAGCAAACACAAGATAAAATTAGCCTAACATGTTAAACAAAAGACAAGCATAAGATAGAATCAAACAACACATAGACATATTGAATGATTAATTGATAACTTATCTTTCAATGAAACATGGAAGATCTCAGGGCAAGAAGCCCTGAAAAAGTAGCTAAAATCGTCTTAGGGTTTTATCCCAAAATTCCACACACTAAGCTCTCCCCTAATGACAAAAAATTAGAAAACTATATATAGACTTTGACATCTGACGGCGTCACCTTATGGATTGTGACGCCGTCACCTCGCCGCTTTTAGGGTTCCCGGATGACCATCTTGACGCCGTCCCTCTTTAGCTCTTCAAAAATCCATTCTGGCTTATCAAGGCTTGACGCCGTCGGATCCTGAACGTGACGCCGTCCCCTTATGATTTAAGCCGTGACGCCCTTGATTTAGTTAAAGCGTGACGCCGTCAGAATTCTCATGCAAACTCACTGGCCCGTCATGAGTAAATTTCACATCCAACTTTTCTTGCCAAGGCATGACGCCGTCCCATGTTAATTGTGACGCCGTCAAGAGTAATTTTTAGCCGATTCTTGAGACTTTGCCGTTTTCTTCACTTTAATGCTCCAAAAACGTCCAAAATGCCTCCTTTTCCAGATTTCTCCTCAAAAGTACCTAAAATGACAAAAGGAACGATTTAGGGCAATATTTGATCAAATAAATACGATTTCGGGCTTAAATGACCCCTTAAAAGCGGTACACTTTTCGCCTCATCAAATACCCTTACACTTGAGATTTGCTTGTCCTCAAGCAAATGCGCTTTTATTCCAATCAAAATACAAGTTAGGGGTCATTTAATGCAAACATAAAAGTAATTACAACAAATAATCGTTCCACTTCAATCATAATAAGCACGGAGATTACATACTAGCACCTCACAAGTAGTGTTTAGATACTCACATCTCTCAAGTGTCATCAAAATAAATCTCATAAATGAAAACGGAAAATATCTCTCACTACCTGTCATAGCAAATAGATTACCATAGGCTTGGGAAAGGATCGAAAACCTCCTCCACTAGGCGTAAGCACCTAAGATAAACTATCAAAGAGGGCTTTTAAATGGGTTATAACGTTAGGTGTAGGGAAAAGGAAAACACGGTTTTGTTGGATAAAGGATATTTTACTGGTGGCGAGTTAAAGATCTTGATCAATTACATGTACTATACAATGTTGCTAAGCCAAGACTAGACTCGATCTTAAGCTAGAAACAAAATAACATAAACATAAAATAAACATAAAATAAAACGGGATGGTAGTCCGTATGTTTTTTTTATTTTTCTTTTTCTCATTTTTTTGTATTTTTCTTGATTTTTTCGATTTTTTTTTTTTTTTTTTTTTTTTTTTTTTTTTTTTTTTTTTTTTTTGCTTGCATACACTTTTACCCTACCATCCAAAATAATACATCATAGGGGCGTTGCATCCCCTTACACTTGAACTTTTACATAACTTTACAAATACTAATCTAATGACTCGAATTAAGATAATTGAAAAACTTGGAGTACTTTTAAAACATTTAGCACATATGGGGGTAATAATGTTGTTCTTCCCCATTACTCCATTACACTAGTACTTTACCCACGAGTCCCAATCATCCCAAAACAATATGTACAAGGATATGACTCGACTTAGCAACCATGTAATCAATTAGATAATTAACTTGGGTTTAAACAAATGTTGTAACAATAATGCACTAAAAATGAGTGCATACAAGGTAGGCTAAGGCGATTTGGGTGTACATTTTAGTGGGGTGTAACAAATTCTTCCTTTAAGTAAAATGCTTAAAGGTCGAAACGAAAAGATAGGCTCTGAGGGGTGTACTAGGGGTATCGTGTACTAAAAATGAGTACAACGCAAAGGGTGTGGGAGAATTACTTGACCAATGTAGCCAATGTAATTATAACAAAAACACAGGTGTAAAACATGGGTTAATCCTAATGCCTCTTATCATGTAGTAAATCTAACTACACGAATGTAGTCTCACTTGTGGCCTCGGAATGGTCCTAACGCAAGTTCTAGAATCTAAGTGCTACCGGTACACACATCATAGCATAAATGCTTTTCCTACCAATTCTAGGGGCGAACCTCACATATTTGGGGGTGGAAAATTTTTTTAGTGGTACGGCTTTTGTGCTAGTCATATAACTCCTATCCGTGAGACGCTCATTAAGATCAAAGTTTCACTCCTATATGTTGTAAAAAATTTTAAATTTGGCACTAAAATTACCTTAACAAGTATTTCTCTCAGTTTTATTACACATCTACCATCAAACAAACAAAAATCAAGCGCAATTGTATTCTCTAAAATCGTACTTTTACCCTCCCCTTACACTTAAGATGAACATTGTCCCCAATGTTCAAATGACAAATGTAAAAGCATAAAGTAAAAGAATGAAATCAAATACTCCCCTGATTCGCTCGTTGGATAATGAAATTACACGGTTAAATCTTCCTCCAAAGAGAATGTTGAAGCTCCATGACTAATGCATCGCCATAAGCTTGATTCAAAACATTTCCTTGTCCAAAATAACCTGTTGAACCTGAGAAAACAAACACGAAAACTTGCATAACATCGGCGGGATAAAATCTATATATAAGGATATAATGCTTGTGGAATGATAATTTTGCAGATTCCTGGAGATTATAAGTTGGAGATTTTAATAAAAACTTTTTAAAAACAAAAATTTCAAAAATTTCTGAAAATTAAATCTGACGCCGTCAGGTTATAACCCCTGACGCCGTCAGAAATGACCTGACAAAATATTTCGTTTTTAGTTTCCGGAAAATTTCTGGAAAAACCTTTACCTTACTTCCTGGAAATCCTGCAAAACATCATTATGACTCGATACAAGCATTTGACTCAAACAAATACGGATATGTATGTTAATTTATTATTATTACGATTCATGTTCATATGTGTTCTAATAAACCAATTTAGATTTCCCTTACACTTATCTTTTGCAAAATACCTTTATATGTAGTTAAGACGAAGTTAAAAACAAAATAAAGCATTTTCACAAATTAGTTTTGAACATGAATCAATAAGAATAAAAATTAAACACACATACGAAGCAAATAAAACAAACACATAAACAAATGAACACACAAAGCAAATAAAGCATGGGCTGCCTCCCAAGAGCGCTTGTTTTTGTTCGAGTCACGAGCCTGACTCTACCCTTATTTAACGGAAATAGGGGAGGTTTTCCCTACACTTAGGATTAAGTGTGGGTGAAAGTAGCGATACACACCCTTAGGGTGGAAATATACCACGTGAGGAAAGAGTGACGGGTGAATTATATGCTCAAAGGTGCGGGATCCTATCATCATAACCTTACCTAATTCAATTGGGTTAGTGGGCGGATTAAGATTTTCTCCTAGAAAGGGATCATCTTCTATCAACTTCGAGAGACTCCAAGTTAAGAATCCACTTTGACCTAATAAACCCGGTTTAAACCCATAATGTTTCTTGTGATCAATCATAAATGGGTGATGTAAGTATGTAAGGTCATGGTTCACTCCGATGTTAGCTTCCTCTCTACAAGGCCTAGAGTCTACTACCTTAATCTTAACATTACCCGGACTACATGGTTTGATGGGTGGATCGGGACCTAATTCAATTCCTAAGTTCACATCTAAGGATGGAAGATTAGGTAACGGTTTTGGTTTAGGCTCCGGTTCATCAAAACTAGGAACTTCCATAGAACTAAAAGAAAGGTTATGACTACAAGTATTCAAACCTATTTCTTCTAGTTTTGTTTGGTCCAAGGGCTCTACCTCTATTGGGGTTCCTATAGTCTCTTCTACTTCTTCCGGGTAAGTCATGGGTGGTGTGTATGCCTCAAATGATGGTAGGACTTGTGGGGTACTTGGTGAGCTTATGTTACTTACCTCATCATTTCTTATGTCAAGATCACCTATATCCTCATCATGTGTTTTAGTAGGATCTAACCCTAACATTTTCCCAAGTATCTCAAGTGCTTCTCTAGGCATCTTAACTTCTATATCCGAATCATAAGGATCATCCTCAATGTTATGACTGCTATATTCAAATTGCCCAAAAGATTCATCATGTGTTTCTTGAGATTCATCATCATCGATCATAAAACCTAGGTCTTTTTGATCAATGTGATCATGTTTGGCTAAATCCTCCATCACATCAAGGTCACCTATGTGTTTGTTTTGTACTATGGCATTACATGACAACCACTTAGGTATCTCAACACTAACATATTCATCCCCAAACAAACTTGTTTCATGATCCTCGAATTTTGTGGTCAATTGACTTGTACTAACGTTTGTTGGGTTGTCTACTATATAATAATATTGGGCACACTCTTCAATAGCTTCCCATGCTTTCTCAGCACTTAATTCCCTAATATCCCTGCCGGCAATATGGTAAATGTACCTTTGGGCTTGTCGGTCGACATGATTGTAAAAGAATTGAGTTAGGGACCAAAAATCGAAGTTATGATGAGGGACTTTTTGGAGTAAATATTTAAAACGAGTCCATGCATCATAGAGAGGTTCATCTTTATGTTGTTTAAACATCAAGATGTCATATGGAGTGGGTGAATTACGTGGTTGGTAGTATGGTGGATTCGCGTTCTCCATAATGGTGAACGGAAGAGTCAATGGAAATTACGAACAAACAAACAAAGAAATAAGATAGACTAAAGAAGACCTATAAAAATAAAATAAAAATCTCACTAGAAAGGAATCTAGTGAGTAGACCTAATAGAAATAAAAATTCAACCTAAACAATAACTATTCCCCGGCAACGGCGCCAAAAACTTGATGCGTGGGTTTTGCAACCTTACAACAGGTTTTACCTCTCGAGGGATCTCAAGAGGCTTACAACCCCACCAGGCAGTGTACCTGACCGATGTAGTATAGTGTAGTGGTAAGTACGGGGGATTGATCGTTCTCCACAGGGAATAGTGTTCGTTAGGTGTGAAAGGCTACTCTAATTAGGTCTAAGGGTTGAGGAAGATTCTTTTTATGTTTTTTTATAATTTTATGAAAGCAAGTAAAATCTCGGGTTTTGAAGGAGTGGGCGGAATTAGTTGCTAGTCAACTAACCCAAATTACTACAAATGCAAATAAAATAAAATAACAAAAATGAAAAGTGGTGAGAAACTTATGTGTAGAGAAATGTGTTTACTTAGATTTCCTTACTCCCTAACTATCTTTTACCGGTTAATTAGTGTGTATTAGTCGCGTGGATGACGGGTGTATTCCTTAATACCATTCGTGGGGTGGCGTACTTACTTCCCCAAACTCTACAAGCTCCTACTTCAATCCTATGTCGAGCCGGCTAGGAAGCTCCTAACATGGGATCACTAGAATTCGCTTGTGCATTAAATACAACCATAAAAACCTTTAGTACGCGTTTGGTTCATGTTTCTTAAGACGTTCAAGCAAGTTACCGAATAGGAAGTTAGCCAGTTTTCTTAAGCCTAACATAGATAAACAATCATCCAATACAACTAACAACACACTAACAACCAATAATCAATAGCTAGGTTTCATTAGATCTAAGCAAACACAAGATAAAATTAGCCTAACATGTTAAACAAAAGACAAGCATAAGATAGAATCAAACAACACATAGACATATTGAATGATTAATTGATAACTTATCTTTCAATGAAACATGGAAGATCTCAGGGCAAGAAGCCCTGAAAAAGTAGCTAAAATCGTCTTAGGGTTTTATCCCAAAATTCACACACTAAGCTCTCCCCTAATGACAAAAAATTAGAAAACTATATATAGACTTTGACATCTGACGGCGTCACCTTATGGATTGTGACGCCGTCACCTCGCCGCTTTTAGGGTTCCCGGATGACCATCTTGACGCCGTCCCTCTTTAGCTCTTCAAAAATCCATTCTGGCTTATCAAGGCTTGACGCCGTCGGATCCTGAACGTGACGCCGTCCCCTTATGATTTAAGCCGTGACGCCCTTGATTTAGTTAAAGCGTGACGCCGTCAGAATTCTCATGCAAACTCACTGGCCCGTCATGAGTAAATTTCACATCCAACTTTTCTTGCCAAGGCATGACGCCGTCCCATGTTAATTGTGACGCCGTCAAGAGTAATTTTTAGCCGATTCTTGAGACTTTGCCGTTTTCTTCACTTTAATGCTCCAAAAACGTCCAAAATGCCTCCTTTTCCAGATTTCTCCTCAAAAGTACCTAAAATGACAAAAGGAACGATTTAGGGCAATATTTGATCAAATAAATACGATTTCGGGCTTAAATGACCCCTTAAAAGCGGTACACTTTTTGCCTCATCATTGACCATTTTCTTTGTTCCCGGTTCCGGTTCTGAGCCTTTTCGTATCTCGTGCTCGTTTTCTTGATTTTCTTGTGTCTTTTGTCAATTTTCACGATATCCATCCCTGCACATGCAAAAACACAAAAACACAATATCTTTTGGCATTTTGGTCGGGTTTTTGGTTATTTTGGTCCGGTTTTGGTCTAGAAATGGTATGTGTTTAAGCACATACCAGGGATATCCTCAAAATCATGTTAAATCAGAGAACTTGATGTGGACCTCATTTTTGTATGCAACGGTTTTCGAGGGAAGGTTTGGAAACTACTTAGCGTCTAAACTAGGTATTTTTATCGGACTAAAATTATCGAAACGAGAATTTGAAGAAATTCAATTCTCACCAAAAATAAAATAAGTAGAGGCAAAATAGGAATTTGGGAACAAAGAGTCCACAATTAGCTTTTATGAGTAGTGTCAGCAATCTAACTTGTAAATAACAATGATTTCGTTTTTAAGCTTAGTTTGGTGACTTGTGAAAAATCGGGGACGACGAATTTTATCCGTATGGTCACTTCTTTATGAGTCGTGTTTCCTGCTCGAAGACCCTAAAAATTATCGATAGATAATGATTGTCGACAAAGCCGTCACATGCATAATAAGAAAAATACAAAAATAAAATAACATGGAAAAACGGGGAGTTTTTAGAGCTTAAGATTTCTTAATCTCTTTTGAAAATTTTGCTACTTCTCAAAGTTAGTAAAAAGAGATTGGAAATTTTCGGTTTCAAAAACGTGTTTTTATAACATTGCATGAGGACATTGCAATAGCTTAGTCTGGGAGAATTTGGTATGTGCTTAAACACATACCTTTTCTTGACCAAAACCGGACCCAAAAAGACCAAGAACTAACTAATTATGCCAAATATTTCGTGTTTTTGTGTTTATAATTATGCAGGGATGGATATTGTAAATTTGGACAAAATCAGGCAAAAACCGGGAAAACGAGCACGGGATTTGGAAGAGTGAATAAAAGCCGAACCGGAAAGAAGATATGGTCAAAAAGTCAACCAAGGTCCTCCAAGTATATAAGTTTGAAAAATTCGGCCCTTGGATCTAGTTTGGAAAAATGGCAGCAATAGTCCTTGAAGTTTCAGAAGTTACAACCTTAGTCCTTGGAAATTACCAAAATTAAACAAGCCATACTTAAACTATATCCGGATCCAATATATATTACCAAAAGCCCAAACCTTCCCATTTAAAACACCACAAGCCCACTTTATAAACCCACTACCCATTATCCTTACCCAAACCCGGATCTAATAACCCAAAAACAACCCACGACCCAAAGTTATAAAACCCGGTCAAAAACTCTAACCCTCGGTCAAAGGTTAAAATGACCAGTCAAACCACAAAAAAAACAAACCCACGCCCAAATACTTCTTTTACCCAGATTTACTGTACAACCGAAGAACCCTAAATCCCCAAATCCAAAATTACCGAGAGTAAGGGCAATCTAGTCCTTGCACGCACTTCTAGAAGCACCTGACAACTGCCAGAGACACGTGGGACTCGCTTATTGGAGGTGCCACCTCATTATTTTGATCCTACGATGGAGATTGAAGCTTGGAGAGCAAGGGAAGGATCAAGGGACTGGATTGCGTGAAGGGAAACCCCAGAAGGTTCTGCTGAGGTGTATAAATACCCCACCTCACTCACGGATTCGGCTGTTAGCTAGTTAGGTTTTTAGTTAGATTATTAGGGTTTAGGAGTAGGATTAAATTAGAGTAGCTTTATTTCAGCTTATTTTATTTCTAGCTTAATGTAATTCTCAGCTCTTCATTTGTACTCAGCTTATTTTTAATAGAAGTCAAACATTTGGTCAAAGTCATTATTCATTTGCTTAATTCTGGTATTATCTTTCTTTTCAGCTTATTCAATCTTATTATGTCAAGTAATATTAGTTACTAGATTTATTTCAGTCCACTCATGTTTTGTTGTCTCAAATTCCCTTATAAGCCAAATAAGTAGTCAACTGCTTTTATTGATTCTAAGCTCTTAGTGTTTAATTAGGATTCAGTATGTGAGATAATCATGATTCATTTAGTTTAAATTAGATCTCAGAAAACTTAAGTCTAAAAATTGTTTTGTTATAAAGTCTGATTGCATCTAAGTGGGCTTATGGGTCAACACAGGTAGAACTGTTCATCTGCCTATAAGATGAGTTTGATTTAGTCTTATTTTGAATTATTAAGCTGTTAGTGTTAGCATTTTTTGAGTTTTGTTGAATTATTTTAAGGAATCTTAGTGATAGGTTCATCCTTTTGAAACTTTACTGCCATCATAAGCTTCTCTTAAGTTGTGTTTGTTTAGGTAATCCTTTTTAGCACTTTAGAGTTCCTATTTGCATTTTAAGTGAGAATTCATTCCTTGGTTTAGTTTTGCTGAGCTTCATAGGATTTGAGGTCATTTCACTTAACTGCTGCTACAGACTCAATGTGTGCAGACCAGCACATGCTGATGCTCTTCTCAGCCTTTTGCTAGATACTTAACTGCTTATTCTCTTAAGATTTTTGCTTGAATTTTTGGATTTATTGAGTCAGTAGTTTAGTTCTAGATCTAAGTGATTTGCATTTTGAACTTAATGAGTGCTTAATTAGTTGCAATTCAACATTCTTGTTAGTGTCAATTAGCTTTTGGTCTTTTATGCACTGATTAGTGAGCAAATAGCTAGTAATCGCTATTGGCATTCAGCTTTTAAGCAGTATGATAGGGAGTTCTAGCCTATGATGGGGATTGACCTTAGGAGCTTATTTGATAGCTTAATTGGAGGCTGAAAAAGTGCTGTTCACTCATTTGTAGTCTGCCTAGAAAATAGAACCTGTTCAGCTTATATTCAACTTAATTTTAGTGCTTATTTCACCATTTTCAGTTTCTTTTAGCTTCCAGTAGTTAGATATACATGTCCTTAGCTTTTGATAATTTTTTGCTTTTGTTTGCTTATTTTTAGCTTATTTCCCTAGTGCTTATTTACTGTTCAAGCTTAATTTTGGCTTATTCACTTTTTTTGAATTTATTTTTCCTATATCTAGAATTCAATTTTAGAATTACTCAAATTTTTCCAGATTTTTCCTAAGTGTTTTACTAATTTTAAATCATTTAAATAGTTTTTATTAGTTTTTAATTCATAAAAAAAATATTAAAAAATCAAAAAAATATTTTTCTTTTTCCAAAAATTTTCTTTTATCAGTTTTAATATAAGAAAATTATTTTTATATTTTTAGGTTTTAAATTTAGAAAATCACTTTTTATTTACGTTTTTAAAATTTCGTCGCGTAACGTTTTTAAATTACGGTTTTCATTTTTAGGTTCGTATGCTTAGTGTAATTGTACTTTTAGCTTAATTAGTTGTTTTCATTTAATATTTCATTGTTCGTAGTATAGAAAACCAAAATTCCTCTTTTTAAACATCATTCACTACACGAATCACGTCCCGGGAACACAAATTCCATTCGATCTTCATCGGGACAAACGACTCGGGTTTTGCATATTTCCTTTGCAATTCTCCCTTGATCTATAATTGTTAAATCAGAGATTAAGATGAATCTTAATCCACTTGGTAATCTTGTTCAATATCTATATCGAGAAACATAATAGTTGAACAATTAGAATGACATTTGATCCATGTCTAATGTTCAACAAGGTATCTGCAACAAAAGGATGGATGACATATAAACCATTTAAATGAGACGTTTAAGAAACTACCCTCACATATTTCTAGGGGCATTGGCGTGTTGCTAGACGCTAACCTTTGTGTGTATAATTACTCGATTATTATGACATCGCAAGTGGGAGCTGTTGGAGTATGCTGGTGTCATAATAAATAATTATATGGCTAGACATATGTGAGCCTATGGGGTCACACACATATACACTGATGTACCACTTTATATATCGTGTTTATTTTATTTACGATATATAAATAACCTAACGTAACTCGTGATCACTATCGGGATCACTATTGGGCTTCTAATGGCTAAGTAAAGTACTTAATCCATTGGACTTGGAAGACAAATGGCAAGCCCATTTTAGCCCATATTGAGGCCGGCCTAGGAGGGATTCAAGGGAAGGATTTGGATGGAATTTTGGTTAAATACATGATTATAATCTCCTTATAATTGTAACATCAATTTACCAAAATTCCCTCCCCTCTTTCCTCTCTCATTTACACGGCACAAACAAATATCCCACCTAGGTTTTTTGTTTTCTTGATCTCTCACTTTGAATCTTGTTCATTCAAGGTGATTCCAAGGTTACTGGGTGAAGGACTAGCATCCAAGAGGTATACCGTGAAGTGTAGTGTGGACTATCATAGAGGTGATCTACTTTGGTCATTTGGTTTCAAGGGTAGATTGGTGTGAAGAAGGTCTCCATTGTATTCTACCGATCACGCTACAAAGGTATAATCTTGTTTGTTTTACTTTGATTGATCATATGACTCTATGGATCCGTTGATAGGTGATTTATCCGCTGCGTATGTTTATTGATAATATGTTATTTATATTCATAATCACCTATAATTACTTCAAGATTTTTAGTCATGTTTTACTATTTTATTAGAATTAGTTTTGCGTTTTTATTTAGTTTAAATATATCATAAACCTTCATGAAAATTCGTCCTTTTTATACAAGATTCTAAAAAGTGTTTTCTTTTTGTCATAATTTTTTCAAGAATTTTAGTCATGTTTTAATATTTAAAAAAAATCAAAAACCGATTTTGTCCTTTTCCTTTTATAAAACTGCTGTTTTGTTTTAATTTTATAAAAAATAGTAAAAAACGTCAAAAACATTTTTTTTAAAATTTTCTGGTTGCTCTTCAATAGCGTTTTTAGTTACGTTAAAATTTCTAGAACTTTTGGAATTCGTTTGGTAATTTATTTTAATTTAAAGGCTATTTTAGTCATTACATTAGTTAAAATATTTTCGTTTGTTTAAAAATTTTGTTTTTATTTTCTAAAATTAGTTCTTGTTGAGATTAAGTTTCTGTGTGAATTTTCATATTTTAATTCATACGAATGATGTATTGTGACAAGGGATTTGGTGTAATAAGAGATGACGGGGTGTTTGGTATTTTAACCTACTTTGTAACCTGCAAACCTACTAATTGTCGAACATTGCGACAAGAAAAAAAATCGATACCTTAAATTGAGAAAAAAAACTGGTACCTTTAATTCAAATTGGACCTAAGATGGGTACCTTTTTATGCGATTTGCCCTTCTAAAAACATGTAATTTTTTTTACTTCCCATACTCAATGCCGTTTGTGGAAGCTTTGGTTTGCGCCCAAAATTGGTGTGAAAGTCGAGAATGAAAATTAATTTGGACAATATTGAAGATCTTATTAAAGATGATGAGATTGTGAGAAATATGAAAGGACCATAGAACAATTGGAGAAACTAACCGGAAGAGATAAATTGAAACAAACGGTAGAACCATAAACGGTTATGGTTATTTGGTTAGATAAAGTTTGAAGTTATTTTATTTTGTTTTCGGATTGTTATACATTATTCTTTTGTTAAAAATCTGAAAAAATATGTAACTTAATGATTGTTTGTTTGAGTTTATGCTCTATTTAGGCGTTTGGTTCGTTGTAATCCGTCGTAATTGTATGTAGTTGTAATCTGATTACATTATATAGCCTGTTTGGTTTGCATATTGAAGGGAATTATAATTCAGATTACATTATTCAGGCTATTTGATTTCAGTTTGAGTCACTTCAATTACATAAAGTGAGGGAATTCACATTACATAAGAAATTGGATGAAAAGTTTTGAATTACGTTATAATTCATAATTTTTACGTTAAAGCCTCAATATTTTTTATTATTATTATTATTATTATTATTATTATTATTATTATATTATTATTATTATTATTATTATTATTATTATTATTATTATTAAATATTTTATCATTGTTATATTAATGTTTATTTATTTTTTATTAAATTTAATGTATTATTATTATATTATTAAATATTTTATTAATAATTGCAAAAATCGTCCTTAAAGTTTGGCGAAATTGCAGATTTAGTCCAAATACTGGAAAATTGCAAATATCGTTCTAAAATGAAACTATTTTGCAAAAATTGGTCCCAACTGTATAAGTCCGTTAACTGCATTAGTTTAAGATAATTGGTGGGAGGACAAAACAGTCTTTTTACCATGGTCCCCTTCCCTTTTAATAACCCTACCAAATCTAACACAATAACAAGACCGTCTTTTTACCAAATCCATTAAATCAAAATCAAAGTGGTCATCTCCAATAAAGAAAAATGATTGAACTCCAGTAGCCACCATTTTCATGAGTTGCCATCATCAAAAAGAGCCCACAAAGCACTACCCAGATATAGCCTAAAGCTAAACTCTTATTAGAATATCAAAATCAAAAGGTCGAATCCAATAATCAAGATTCGAGAGACCAAAAAGACCAAACACTGATTTTTCGGATGCAGAGTAGCTTCTTAGAGTTTCTAGATTATAACACAATAACAAAGTGGCTCGGTTTCCTGAACCTTTAAAAGGGGTTCGACCGTATAACAATTCAAGCAAGAATATCCCAAACACCCTCTAAACAATAACCCATCAAGTCATCAACAATTATCTTCAACTTAAACAAAAAACCAACAAGATGATTCTCTGAAACATCAAAAGAAACCAACTTTTTTAACCCAATCCCAAAACTTGATGGCCAAACACCACTAAGATTATTCTGAGAATGCAATTCTGATTGTGTAAGTCATTGAGTTGTTGAAATTGGAATGGCAAGAAAAGGGTTATGATTAAGATAGAATCTTGGGCTGTGTTGTTGAAAAGGGTTATGATTAAGATAGAATCTTGGGCTGTGTTGTTGGAATGGCAAGAAAAGGGTTATGATGACACTTAGGGAGTGGATCGCTAAGGGTGAAACAAATTACTGGGTTTAAATAAGCGTGTGTGGGTTTTGCAACATCAGGGAGGTGTAAATGCGACATTCAAAAATTACTAGACATTGTAGTTTTTGAAGGAGAGAATAACGCATTTAAAGGTAAAGTGAGTACACCATTAGTCTCTAAGAATCATGGTAGCTGATACTTAAGGAGTTCAGCTAATGTTGAATCTTTGAAGGGGTAGAACGATCCAAGAACCAATATCACCAACTATGTGGAGATGATGATAGTCTTGTACAAGACTGAAATATCTCATATACCCAACCAGACATCGCTCACCACCTAAAGCCAAAAACCACATCCCTTTCCCAAACCTTCACAAAACCCCAACATCATCACACCAAACACAACCCCACAGCTACATCACCTTCAACATGAAATTCCCATCAAAGATAACTCAAAACCGTAAACCCTCAAGGACAACTTAATAGTGGTGAATCTTTGATGGTGACAAAATTTGCCTCAAGGCAATCCACAACCAAAACGTATTACCACTATTTGACCTACCCAACGACTGCACACTCCTACCCCCTCTCAAACTCACAGACGGATCACCACCGCCACCACCACCACCACCACCTTCTTCCACCCCATTCGAGGCAGCCAAAGACATAGACGTATCAGGCAAAGCTAAAGACAAATCCAAAGTTTCTAATTTCGGCTTCTTATCTCTACTCATTCCATAAATTTCATCATTTTCAACAACCCTTATCACATAAATAGCTCAAAGTCAACTCTTGGGACATGCATAATTTTGAGGGTTTTAACTCATAAAGATCATTGCTTTTGCTAAGAAACATGATTTTGTCATCTGGGTTTGATTTATTTTCATCAGATTTTAAAAGGGTATGCTTTGATTCAGGGTTTTGATGATGGTGGTATTTAATTTGGCTGAAATATGGTTTGGGGTTGGGGGGAATATAAAATAGGATAGGATTTGGTGGGGTTATTAAAAGGGCAATGGTAAAAAGATGGTTTTGTCCTCCACATAAATCTATTAAAATAAAGGATTTAACGGAGTTAAACGGTTGGGACCAATTTTTGCAAAATAGTTTCATTTTAGGACGATATTTGCAATTTTCCAGTATTTGGACTAAATCTGCAATTTCGCCAAACTTTAAGGACGATTTTTGCAATTAACTCTTTTTATTATTAAATATGTTATTGTTATTATATTAATAATTGTTTACTTATTATTAAATTTAGCTTTTTAATTAGTATTAATTTATTATTATTATTATTATTATTATTATTATTATTATTATTATTATTATTATTATTATTATTATTATTATTATTATTATTATTAAATATTTTATTATTATTATTATTATTATTATTATTATTATTATTATTATTATTATTATTATTATTATTATTATTATTATTATTATTATTATTATTTTATTTTTTATTTATAAAACATCACTTCATTAGAAGAAAATAGGATTTATAAGAAATTAGAGGGGAGCCGAGATACTAACTGGGCTCCCACTCCTCTAGCTATCGCAAAGCTAATCCTATTAAAGATATGAGCAGCGGCTCGCGATCCGATGTCTTAAGTTACTGAGAACTTTCGGATCTGTTTCAGTAGGGTTGCTGCATCCTTCCCAAGTTCCCCAAATGAAGAGAATGAGAAGGGAAGAAACCCATATCCAATGTCGGCGCATTTGCTCTCATATTTGACACGCTTGCGCTGTGCTGCCTCGACCACCACTCGTCCTGGCACAAAATCGACCATACCCGATTGCGTCGAAGGAGACGACCCTGTCAAATCGACACAAACATCCTGCCCACCGTCCTAAGAATAGAGCAATACATCAGCTGGGCGTAAGCTTTTGTCTCTTTCTCCACAAAGGCCAATGTCAACTTCTTTGCGAGCCGAGATCCCAGACCGAGAGCAAATATCAGCAAGAGTGTCGCGCACCACGTTGTGTCGGTGCTTGATACCAATAATACCAGCACATGACACAGCATGATCCCCGTAAATTTCTCCCGCAAATAACCTGGAACAAGCAGAGCACGACATCTGGACCAAGAAAAGGGGGACACCCAGGCGGTAGCATAAAACACACCGGTAAGTTCTAGCGTTCATAGTCTGCCCCAACCCAGATATCGGGGCCACCCTAAGCCAATCGGAGGCGGTAGCATAAAACACACCGTAAATGTATTATTGTTATTATAATGGCTGCATATTATAATTCATTCATATTACAATTACAATTAATTTGACAAATTACGATTCATTCATATTACATTACAATTCTCTTTGACAAATTACAATTCCCTCAAAACATTCTGCGAACCAAACGCCCCCTAAATATTATTGCTTTAAACGTAAATGGTTGCAAACGCTTACAAAATTCAATATTTTTTGTGCTGTTTATTGACTTAATTCATTGTTGCATAAGGGTTTTTTTTTCTTTTTCTTTAGAAAATCGGTTCTTAACCAGGAACCGGAACAAAAAATTATATTCGGTGCGGTTCTCGATTCCAACTTATCAGAAAATTCTATTCTCGATTCCATCGGGTCCGCTTCCGATTCAAACCGATTCTGGAACCGTGCTCATCCCTAATTCTATTAAAACAAAGTAAAAATTAAATAGTGAATATTTATCTTGAGATGTGCAAATACCTCGACTTTGCCTTGAATTGAGTAACGTTTTTGGTATGGACTACAACGTGTTGGGTTGGCCCAACATTGTTCATATTTAATTTTCTTGATGTGCTTTAAAATTTAAATATCGTTAGATCAAATTTTAAGTTGAGAATAAAGGGTATGACTCTTTTGACAGTTTACCATGATCCCTTTACGTCGTCATGTGTTACATTTTACCAGAAATGTTTTATGAAACCAAATCCCCTCTCGTTAAATCACACTATAATAAATTAATTTTATGCATGAGTCACGTATCTTGGTTGCAGTACACGTGCACATTGTTGTCAGACAATATTCAAATGTCACATTAATTTTAATGCACGTATATTACCTATCCTATTTTTCACCGATTCAACATTATTCTCGTCGGAAAAGAAAGATTCCGGCCTGGAAATTCTTTCATGATAAAACTTAATTGTTGCTTTTGATTCCTCTTGTGAAGGTATAACAATTTCATATTTGTCACCTTATATTATGGATTTATGGGTCTGTTTCATGTTTCTGCATGTCTTATTTAAATAAAAAAACATGGATCCAATGGTATATATATTTCTAAAATGTGGGGTGATTTTGTCTAGAAGAATATATCTATGTATGAATGAACCCAAAAGCATATTAGTGAACCTAAGGTTTGTTAGCTTAGTTAGAAAGAAAAAAAATATGTATGGCCATTGTGCCCATAAGCCCGTTGTAGTGATTTGATCGATTAGCTTAGACTTGTGAGTTTATTTAGGGGTGGTTTAGGTAATTAGCACCTTATATGTGGCTTATGGGTTATTTAGGCTTATAAGTTCATATGCTAATCAAAACACTCAGCAAGATCTTATTAGCTTAGCTCCAAGACCACAAGAGAAGCTTAGACAAACACCTTTCTGAGAAATGTTATAACAGAATTTGTACCACTATGAGTTAATAATATAATCGTCATTTAACATGTTCATTTACTTGAAATATATATTGGGGATGGTCACTTAATAACATGTGTAAATTGATTAGAAGGGTCTTACTAGTTTCTCCATGTGTCTAATGTGCATAGATCTATTTATTTGTTTGGCAACAAATACTCAAACACGCTTGTTTGTTGGGACTTGAACCTACAACCTTTGTTAGCGGGCTGCCTTCATACGGCTAGGCCAAACTATTGGTTGCTTGATTTACCGACTACAATCATATCAAGAATTTTATCTTTTTACCCGTGACAAGGGTCTTTTCTGCATGAATGTTGAACTAAAATGTAAGAAGTTTCTTTTTACGCACTATGTAGTTATGTGCATTCGCAACTTATCTTCATGCGCTTTCTGTAGGATGGATATAGTATCGGTTACTGACAGTACTAGCTTGAGTTATTGGTTGAGTTGGGAATTCTTTGTCTGTTTGTTATCTGTCTTTACCTCGGTGATCGTCGGATCATTCCTGATATGGAAGTATGAAGGTTCGGACAACACAGAAAGGGCTTGGTCTCTTTTTGATGGTGAAGCATGGATGCCATGTGTAAAGGGGCTAAGCCCGGTTTGGTTATTGGCTTTCAGAATTATAGCGTCATGCTTGCTTTTAGCAGCTTCCATTGCTGATGTTGTTACTCACGGGACCAACTTATTTTACTATTATACGCAGTAAGCTGTTTCTCGTATTTCAACAAAGTTTCAACCTGAAATTTGTATAGTAAGCCCCGGGTCCTCCTGGTTTATTTCTCTTAATTGAAACTTGTGTGCTCTTTCATTTGGATAGGTGGACTTTGATTTTGACAGTCATCTATTTTTTGGTATTTTTCGTTTCTTGCTATATTTTCATCAAATTGTTATCACATTCCATAAGCACTATTTTTTAATAATTTGTTCAGTTTGGATCGCTGCTATCTGCTTGTGGATGTTTCTGGAAAGAGAACACTCACAATGCTCATATTAAAGATTTAGACGAAGAGAAAGGAATTTATGTGCCCCTCAAATATACAGGAACAGAGGAGGTTGTGAATCAGCAGGGGGAGTATTATTTTTCAGAAACACGCGCCCTTTGGGGCTACATATTTCAAATTGTTTTCCAGGTACTTCAAACACTTATACGATTCACCAATATTATCTGGTGTGTTTATTCTATCTTACTATAGATTTTTTGTTGTTATTGTACACAGGTAACTGCTGGGGCAGTGATGCTAACTGATGGCATTTATTGGCTTGTAATCTTCCCGTTCCTCACCATTGTAGACTATGAAATGGGTTTTGTGAGTAAATACACGTCACATGTTATTAGTAATTTTCTATGCATTAAGCCATTTGGTTTCATGAACTCACTTCATGCTGAGGTTCACTTCGCTTATTCGAGTGTTTTCTTATGGGCTTTGAAATCTTTTTTGCTCTTTCTCATACCAGTTGACAATTGTGGTACATTCACTTAACCTTGTTTTGCTGCTAGGAGACACAGCCATGAATAACTTGGTAACTTTCTCTGTCATTGATATGTTTCAGTACCGTTTTTCCATCAATGGAACTTTAAAATGACGTGAAACCCTCATTTCAGCGCTTTCCGTGGTTTCGAATTTCGTATTTCATCTTGTTCACTGCGGTTTACGTGATCTTCGAGTGGATTGTACATGCCTTTGTGGATACCTGGTATGTTTTTATCGTTCTCAACTAGGGGACGTCTGGATGCATGTTTTGAATGTACAAGAACAACAACAAACCCAATCTCGCTGGGGCAGGATTTGAATGTGCGTGTGATATTAAATAGCCATCATTTTCATAGAAAAACTGGGTTTGAAAATATAGTTTTTGGATGTGCTTATGCTCTTTGAAGTTGCAATGATTTGATAATCAATTGTTTAAGTGTGTAGCGGAATTTGATCATTTAAGAAATTAATAGATAAAATGAAAAAAAGGAATTTTTAGTGATAAAAAAGTAGAGATAAAATGTGGAGTTGGATTAAACATCTCTCAAATTATGTTAAAAGAATAGGTAATAGGTAGATTCTTCTACACATAAATAATCTATCTTGTCGCAGGTATGAACTGATTATATAAGCTGTAGAGAACCAAAGAATAAGAGACAGAGTCTGTTTATACAGAGTCACAGTCACAGTCTCACAGTCATAAAAAACTTGATGTTAGTTTGTTACGACTTCTAATAGTGATAATAGTTTGAGGTCACCCCTTAATCTGCTTTTAAAGACAATGTTCCATTGTTTTGCACTTTTGCTTATGTTCTACTTTTGTTTGTTTCAGGTGGCCATACCCATTTCTTAATGTATCAGAGCCAATGGCTCCAATGTGGTATGTCTCCTTAAACATCTAAGCATTAGTATATGACATCAAAAAAAGGCTAGGTCTATTATATTGTATTACACACACAAAAGACGATATAGTTTTTATTGATTTTAGACTGATAACTTGTCATTTTATTGTTTTCTTGTACCTCTGCTAAATGTTGGATAGGTACTGGGTGGTTGCGGTATTGCATCTTCCGAGCTATGCTATGTTTGCACTCTTTGTGAAAACAAAGTACTTCATATTATCTCGGATGTTTCCAGACTCTTATCAGTGTTTGAGATAAATTTTCTGAGATGCACTTGTTCAAAGCCCCGACAAGTCTTTTAGCAGCTCCCAAGTGAGGAGGTGAATCAGGAGACCAGGTAGACAAGAGGAACAAAATGCTAACTGTAAGGAGATGGAGTTGTCCCGCATAATGCTTTTTAATTTCAAATTCATGGGATCTTTGCACCCTTTATTCTTTTCATACATAAAAGGTGTATCTTTAATTCATAACTTGTATTACAAAGCAGATAACTTTTGTTAGAATTTGTTATTAGATTTGGTCTCACAAATTGTTTTGAGTAGATTTTCTTCTTTTTGGTAACAATGGGTTCTCACCCTTTTGCTGACTAACCTCGTCAGCTAGGCTAGTTAGCTAATTCCTTTCAAGAAAATAGCTTTTGCGATGATGAGCCTAATCAATCTCTTATTAGGTTATTAGAAAATTCTTTCTAGAGGAATGGGTCATGGAAGACTAAGGGTGCGTTTGGTATCGGTATATGGAATGAGGTTATGGGTTTCATAGTGATTAAAGGTGTTTGTTTAGTGGGCCCGTGAATGAAATGAGTATATCATAACCATATATTCATTACTCACCAAGTTGGTGTATGAAATCCATTCTGCAGGCTCCTCTCTTTTCCACCACAAAATTCAAATATCTATACACTTTTTCATACCATATTTTATCATCCAAATATAAACAATCGTAATGTAACACTTTTTCATATTCATTGTCATTCTTCCCTCTACCAAATCCGTACCCATTGTGATTCCTAGCAACAAACCAAACGGCCCCTAAGAGATGGACTCGTTTCTTCAATACTTTTCCTATGTGTTGGTGTTCTACATGACCGAATTAAAAACTCGACTTGTTAGATATTACGAAGGTTTAGTATATGACTGACATAAGACTCGACCTGTTAGATATTACAGAGGTTTAGTGAGCGTCGTGTCGAATTTTTCCACCATTTTCTTCTTTTTCATTTTGGCCAGTATGATACCTGGTACTAGCAGCTTTATCTGGAAATTTCTCATCTTAGTAGGACCCCACAAGCTTTTTACTTTTGGGTCGCCCTGAGGACATGTTTCTATCGTATGCTTTTTCAAAGTGGGGATTTTCTAAAATGTGCCATGAGGACACACATTTAAGTTAATAGAAAAGTAAAGTCGGAGATTATTAAATTCAAATTTACATATATTTATGGTAATTTGTGAGTATATTTAATGAGAATTAAATGCATTTTCTGATATAAAAATAATGCGTGTTTAATAAATATAGTTTAACATGTGCTTGAAGGCACATGTTAGAAAAAAAACAAAGCTGAAGTTTATATTTTTTAAAACAACATCAATTTTTTCTGGCATATGAAAATGCATTGAAATTGAAGACTTGATTTCATATAACATTATGGTTTTTTGGGATGGGGTTTATCCCACTTCTCCTCTAGTTATATGGAAGGAGTATTGAGTCATTTCGAAGTATGGTGGTTCGTTCACGACTGTAAAGTTTCCTCTGGAAAGTTTGTTAGGAGATTTCTTCATATGGCTTCTAGTCTTGGTTGTAGTAGTTTTTTTATTTTCTCTTGTATCGGCTTATGACCTTGCTTCTCCTTATCAAACAAACAAACAAAAAATTATGGTTTTCTAGGTGTTATGCTTTTTTTTTTGGAAAAAAAATATAATTCATTAAATATTCAACAAAGTTGAAGAAAAATAAAAAGATAGGAAGATCTCAAATCAAATGAATGATCAATTGATAAAAGATCTATTATGATCCCTCAGTCTAATTTTTTTTTCCCTAGAAAGCAATGTTATCATGACACTTTAGCAAAATGGCAGAGGGAGAGAGGATAAAGAATCAAGGTCATGCCAAAAAAAAAAAAAGAAAAAAAAAAATCTGCAAATTAAATAAAATAAAATACCCCAATGAAATGAGATTTCTATTTTTAGATTAAATCAATTAAAATAAATTAACTTAAATTAATGTCTCCTGTCGAAATACACACTATACTAAAAAAAACGTAAATTAAATCAAATAAAATGTATATTTTTAAAATGCACTACTAGAAAAAACACAATCGTTATATTGTACACCAATGAAATGCAATCTTTATTTTTAAAATGCATTTTGATTAGTTTTTTTTTTTTTTTTTTTTTTTTTTTTGAACGGCGACTTTCATAATTTTTTTGGATAGAGTTTCATCTGCTAGGCAGGCCCTATCCACCACTGGCCAGACTATGTTGTCTTAACCGGGCCCACGCTGGGACAGTGAGGACTTTAACGGCGTCCCCGGAAACCATGACTGCCTCCACAAAAGTTTCCTTGCTGGAGTAACAGCCGGATGAAAACGCGGGTTGGCTCCGATTCGAACCTGCGCCACTGCTAACAGAAGTTCAAATCTTCATTGCCTGATAACAACAGAGCATGTGGCCCGCCCTCATGTGAGGACTTCCCGGTTGGTCACCCAACCGGTACTACTATCACAAGGAGCTCACTTAACCCTTTAAGCCTCCACCACTAGACCACATGCTTGTTGTTCATTTTGATTAGTTAAAACTTGAAAATGAACATTTGTTTTAGGACAAAACAAAAATAGAAATGTACACTTTTAATTTGGGACTAACTTGTTTTGGAATGAAGTAAAATAGAAAGACGTACATTTAATTTATGACGTATGATTTTGTGTTAAATGATTAAGGGTCTGTTTGGTTAGTAGACAGGTTTAGGATTATGATTTGGATTAGGATTTAGATTTGGATTTGGATTTGAAATAGGAAAGAGAAAGTACATTATAAAAAAAAAAATAGGAAAGAGAAAGTACATTATAAAAAAAAAAAGAGGAAAAATATATACTTAAATATACATTTGAAATAAAATTAATAGTTTTTTATATTATAAATAATTATAAGATAGAATGAAGTAAAAGACAAGCTCACTAATAATAAAAAACCCACCTATGCCCCATACTTTTCAAATAGTGGACATGAGTGGGATTAGTTCCCAAATTATAATCCTATATTTTCAATCGAACAATCCTTTAATGTCTTTTCACTTGTAAACCCAAGCAAAAGTAGGAAACCAAATGGGCCTAAATGCTGTTGTGATTGGTGTTAAATGATATGTACACGGTCACACGAAGTGTATTGATAATACAAAGAAAATTAATATGCATTGACGGATATGCCCTGGAGCCTTCCGAATAATTGTGATAGGGATGGCGAGAGTATAATAGAATGACCAGGTAAGTAGAAAGGGTGTTGACCGAAAGTAAATGAGGAATGATAAACAGAGCATGGTAGAGAAGAGAATCAATGTTGTATGAAGGCATAACAATCGATGAATATTAATTGTATGTGTGCAGATAAAAAAAGTTCCGTATAAATATCAATTCCCTTAGAGATATGTATACCGGAGCTTTTTTGAGAAGGAAAGTTTTTTCACACTTTCTTTTTAACATAGCCAAAAATTCATCTAGAGGGTGCAAAATCTACAAAAACTTGAAGTATATATAGCCAACTCTATTAACCACAAGTCCACAACAACTAAAAGATTTGTCGCCACACCGCTGACACATCCATGTCTTTGTGAAGGTCTTACATTTAGAGAAAATATGAAAGAGTCGACAATCTTTTGCATTGTGGTAGGTGTATGTATACACTAATTGTAATTTGTAAACCTTGATCATTATTGAAGAATGTAGGACCTTAGATATCAACCTTATACTCGTAAATATGAAGCACGTATGGTATGGTGACAAGAGATGAAGTCGTATGTTTAGAGAAAGAAATAAGAGAGAGAAACTAGAGAACTTTTATTAAGAAAACACACACTTACACACACAAGCATACCTCACAAATGAGGTATAATGTTCCTTATATACTCCATACGCCATACTCATGGGCTTTGGAGTGGGCTTTCTCATGGGTTTGCCTTAGGTGGACTTGGATTACACTTTAGATAATGCTAGCCTATACATTGGACTACTTAACACCTTAACCAAGTCCACGAGCCCATTTAGTAAACTTTTATACATTCTATAACATATTACAAAGTTCTAATATTAAAGAACGACCATCACTTTCTATTAAGGCTAACAATCTCCCCCTACGGGGTGGTGATGAGTGTGTAAATACTCATCATTTTATGCCCATTTTAGACCATAAAAATACTGAAAACACCCAAATAGACCATATTATACTGCAAATATCCTTGGTTTGTGTTTTTATGCGTTTCAGGTACAAAAGGATCGAAAACAGGGCAAAACAGGCAAAAACCGAGCACAAGATTGGAAAAGTCGTGAAAAGCTGAAGCCGGGAAAGGAAATTACGAGTTTGGACCGGGATTATACTCAAATTGTCAAAGTCAACCCTCAGAAATATCAAAAGGGTCAATATTGGTCCTTGGACATATTTTTCAGATTTGTCACTTATGGTCCCTTAATTTTCAGAAATGACAACTTAGGTCCCTAAACTCTTATCCTAAACTAACCTTAAAACCCACCAAATAAAACCCACAATCCTACCCTTTAAACCCTTAACCCATTAAACCCCAAAGCCCAATCCCTAAGCCCAAAACCCTTTTACCCCGTATTTTAGATAAAACCTTAGTCAAACCCATCGGTCAACCCTTATCCCTTCCAAAACCAAATCCCGCCTAAAACCACAAAACCAGGATACCACTTTCTACCCACTCCTGACAATCACACCTCCCTACCCTGCTTTTCACTGAAACACGCCTCCAACCTCCCCCCTCCTACTTAGCTACTCCCACCAACCCACGCGTGCTCAGAAAAAAAAAGCCAAATCCCACTAGTTCCCTTTTCCCGCCAAAACTAAATCCAACGATGGAGATGGACTTAGCTCAATCCAACGATTGGGAAATGCTCAGAAGACCCAGGGGAGACTTTTGGATTGGTATTTAAAGGAAAGAAGATAGAAGAAAACATTGTCAATGTCTTAGACTACAATTCGTAATGTAAAATGTAGAATAGATTTAAAATTTTGTTTCAAGCTTATTTGTAATTTTCATTTCAGTTTTAGTCACCTTTTATCAGCTTTGTACTAAATTTCCAAGTTTAATCCAAGTTAAAAGTTTCCCTGATTAATTCGAATTTTATTTTCAAGTTCTTTAAATTAGATAACATGTTCTCATTCCTGTTCAATAAGCTTGTATAAGCTTATCTTAGCTTTAGAAAAAGTTCTCTTGTTTCATTTCAGTTTTAAACTTAGTTTTCCAAAAAAGTCAACATAAGTCAACCAAGGGGTCAAATAAGCAGTTTGAAGAATAAGCTGACTTGATCAGCTTATTTGGGTAATTTCTGGCTTATTGGATAAGCCTGGGTTGGATTAGTTACTTGGTTCATTCAGGATCAGCAGATCACTTGTGAGTTTCCAATTCTCATTTTTTTAGCTTATTTACTGCTTAATTCATTCCAGCTTATTACTACTTATTTGTCTTTGTTTTTCTGTTTCTTAGATTGTTAACAACTTAGATAATCATAGTATAGAGTAAAATATGGTTTAATTTGTAATGTTCTAGTGTAAAATTGAAATTTCAGTATTATAAGTAGTGTTTGGATTAGCTTCTATTTTGCCTTGTACTGTTCAAATGCAAGTAGTTAGGATTTGATTAAGTTGAATTAAGGTGTAGTGATTACTTATCAGTAGGGTTTTAGAGGTTAATTGCTCATTAATAGGTATTTGACCTATAGGGTGATTTTTGTGGTTTTAACTGCCAAATTAAGCTCAGGATAAGCTGAGCTTATTAGGATCCATATTTTTAGCATTTTTGAGTTTCCTTTGGTGTTTTAAGTGTGGATATAGGATTTGGTTTCATTTCATTGTAGATTGTAAGAGTTAAGTGCAAAAAGCTATGTCTGCACATTTTTCAATTTTTGCCTTTTCTGCCCTTTTCAACATCAGATTTAAGCTAGTTAGAATAGGATTTAATTTCTAATTTTTGTTTTTATCAGTAGCTTGCTAGTTAATCTTTATCTGTTTCAGCTTTATTCTGTATTGGTAGCTTATTTTCTAGCTTATTTCTTGTCTGCTAAAAGCCATGCAGAACTGCCCTGAGCCTGCACAGCTTTTTATGTTTTATACCATCTAATCTAGGGCAAAATTAAGGTAGCAATTGAGGTTAGAAATTAGGCATTTTTGGTTTGTAGTTAGTCAGTAGTGCTAGGTAGCTTTTGCCCCCATTAGTTTCCATTAATTAGCTTATTTGAGTGCTTAAATTTGTTTATTTGGCTTAATCTGTGAGTTTAGCTGTTCAATTTTAGTTGTTTTATGCTTATTTGAGTTGTTTGAACTAGTTCTGATCCTTCGGTAATTTTTAGTTAACTTTAGCTTATTTGTAAACTGCTTATTTGTCCCATTCTGCTTATTAGGTTTAGATAAGCTCTGCTTTTATTTTTCCTGGCTTTTAAATTTAATTTTAGATTTACTCAAAATTTTCCATATTTTTCTGTTTTCATTTTCTATTTTTAAATCATTTTAATAGTTTAATTTAGTTTTTAATTCATAATAAATAATTAAAAAGTCAAAAAAATGTAATTCTTTTTTGTAAAATTTTCTTTTGTCATTTAGGATGTAGGAAAATTATTTTGGTACCCGTAGAGTTTTTATTTCATCGTTTTGACATTTTTAGGTTCGTTCTTAGCTCCCGTTTTTCTTTAAATCGCGTTTTTAAGTTTTTCTTTTACGTTTTTAATCACGTTTGCTTTTCTTAAATTGTTTTTCTTGCCTTTTAAATCGTTTTTAGTTAATGTTCACATATCTTAGTTTAGAAAACCAAAAATCCCTTCATTTTCCTTATTCAGATACGTGCACGGTTCGAGAACACAAATTCCATTCACGCCTTCGTTGGGGATAACGACCCGGGAATACAGCTTCCATTGTATTCCTTGGAAATAAATACGACTTGATTCCAGCGAATCAATTTTTGGCGCCGCTGCCGGGGAGGGCTGACACGAATTTTGAATTCTCGTTTATCGTTGCGTGTTTTGAATCTTCGTAAATATTTTCTCATTAAAAAAAAAAAAAAAAAAAAAAAAAAAAAAAAAAAAACAAAAATATTTTCATTTCAAAATTCATTTTTCCTTTTTCCTTTCTGTTTTTCAAAATGTTTCTAAAAATTCAAAAGTATTCTTCTTTCTATATTTTTAATTCTTTATCTCTCACCCTCTATTCATTTGATTTTATTACCTTCTCATTCCTCTTATATGTTTAATTCTTATGTCGTCACCCGGCTATCGCTGCTTTCGTTGTAGAGGTCCAATGGGTGATAATCTTCGTTGTTCCAAATGTTCGTGTGAGCAGTGTGGAAATGATGCACCAGACGGATCTTGTTATTGGTGTGAATTGGCCGTTAAATCAAACCCTAATTCCGTCGATAATTCTCAAGGATTTTCCGACCACCCTCCACACTCCCAGCCGTCTCCAATCAATCATCAAAATTGCTTTAATTGTGGAGATCCGTCGGGAGATGATTCACTTTGTGAACAATGTTTTTGCAAAGGATGTGGGTTTACCCATGGACTTTGCACGTGTTGCACTTCTGAAATCGAAAATACACTTAATTATCCAGATTTTCAAAACGATTTCAGCCCTCATCAAAATTCATTTTGGCAAGAACCGTGCTATCAAAACTTCAATGATACATCATTTCAAAATATGCCAAATGATCTTTGTGAGTTTTGTGGAGGTTGTCCTCATCCGGGATTTGATTGTCGAACGGGAGACATGCTTGTCTATGAGCAGAACCCTTATAACAATCAGACATCGTCCGGATTTGACACATCTTCATATTATACACCACCACAACAGTATTACTGTTGTGAATTCTGTGGAGGTCCGCACTATAATTCCGATTGTCAAACGAGGAACTCGCTTGTCTATGAGCATGGTCCTTGTAACAATTATGATTATTCTTATCATGACCAACCTCCATAGTATCAAACGATTCAACCTCAGCCTCAGCCATCTCCTCAAGATTTGGTTTTCGAAGATTTATTCCAAAAACTTCAAGATGTGAGGAATGAACTTAATAATTTGGCTGTTAGGCATACCCAAGATGATCGTCATGGTGAATCTATGGGAGATTTACTCGCCATAGAACGAGCTGCACACAACCGTTTCTTGTTTAATCAGGCTTGCATGCTCGATGACGATGATGAGGAAGAAGAAGACGAAGAGGAGAGTGCTATTCCTTTAAATGATACCATTTCTCAACCCTCTCAGTCTAGACCCGAGGACTCTCTCATTATGGGGGATGAGCATCTTAGCACTATTCCTGAAAAGGAATCGGACGAATTCATAAAGTCTAGTGCTGAGAACCTTATCCCAACCCCAAGTGAGTCTGAGGAGATATTCGACAGAGAATGTGATTCTCCAATTTATGGAGAATCTCTTGACGTCTCTGAGGTTACTTCCGGGATTTTCTCTAACACTCTTTTTGAATTTGATGACGATTGCTTTTCAAGCAATGTTAATCCTCTGTTTGTGGAAGTTTTAGAGAACGATGAGGTCAAGGACTCTATTATTTCAAATCTTGATGATGTGACCTCAAATATCAATCCCGACATTCTTTCTCCGACATATGTGACTTTTCCTTCTGTGGATCACCATTATATTGATTTCACATATGTCGTTCGAGTTTTTCTACCTTTCTTCTCCTATAAGGTAGATTGTCCTCTCATTCTCTCGTTTGGGAATGAGGACAAAGTTTTTGATCCCGGCATCTTAATTTATCATTCTTTTGAGCCGGTTGTATCTCATCGGAGTGAAACTTTCAAGTACTTTAATGTTTATCCAAACATTTTGAATGAAAGTCCGATGGAGATTTTCTCTTCCACTTGCTCCCCCATGGACAAATGAATTCGGGGTCGAGTCAAGCTAGTGACTCGGTTAACAAAAACATTAGCATTGCATGGGTAAACACCCATGTTTCTGACTTCTTTCTATTTTCTGACACTAAGTGTGGGGGGATTCCTCTACTGTGCTCTGTTTGCGTGTTGTTTGCCCTTGTTTGCAGGTTTCCCTTGGATAGTGTTGATTGCCGCGCCTGTTTTCAATCCAGCCGCCCAATATCCTATCCTTTTGCTAACGTTTATCTAGGGATATCTTTTCGACCTTTTTTGTGAAAAATGGAGATTTCGTTTCCACACTTGGCTATTAGTATTACCTTTTTACGTTCTAAGTGTCGGCATAATAGCCGGTACTTTGAATATTGAGGGCAATATTCAATTCTAAGAGTGGGGGGGAATTCTCTCGAATTTTGTCACATATGTACCTTCTAGTGCCCTAGTACCCCCGTTTTGGCCAAAAATTTTAAATTTTTTTCGTTTTTAGATAAGAAATTGCAATAAAATAAAAGTGTTTAGTCTTGATTAGGTTAGAACAAAGGGAATCCCGACTATGCCAGAGTGTTGATCTGGCTGCTTCCTTAACTTTTAGACTAAGGTTTTACGATTTGTGCAAATGAAAATGCTAAGCGTAGAGTAGTTGGTTCTCTTTAGAGCTTATACTAGTAATTTATGGCTTTTCCTCCCAGAAGCTCCTAATCTGATTAAATGCGTGTTGTTTTCAAACGTTTGAACGTTAAAATCATTTTGTTATGCAAAACAAATTTTTGTACAATTTTGATATAGAGCCCGACTTCAATTTTTTATTTTAATTTTTGAGAAAGCATATATGTAAATATATATATATATAAGTTAAAAAAAAAAAAAAAAAAAAAAAAAAAAAGAATGAAAAAAATGAAAAAGAAAAAAAAAAAAAAAGAAAAAAAAAAAGAAAAATAAGAAAATGGAATGATATTGCAAAATGCAAAAATGGAATGATAGTGCAAAATGCAATAAGTTTTGAGGTATGTGTTAATAAATGTTGGAAAATTGCTTTCTCTTAAATTTAAATCGGAAGTTAAACTTGGATTCGTCGATTTTGTATAAAAGTTAAACGGTAATTTAGTAGATTGTTAATTTCAAAGGCCTAAAAGCTCCGGTATTATTCTCTGTGAGGTGTCAAAAGCCTGGTCACCTAAAACCAACTGGTTTGGGATGTGCCGAGAGAAAGCCGTTACATGGAGTGGTATGTGCTTAAACACATACCTTTTCTTGACCAAATCCGGACCCAAAACGACCAAAAACCCGACCAAAATGCCAAATATATTGTGTTTTTGTGTTTTTACATATGCAGGCACGGATATTGAAGAAAAGGACAAAATCAAGCAAAGAACCGGGAAACCGAGCACGAGATATGGAAGTGTTATTTATAGCCGACGCCGGGAAGCTAAAAGTCAAAGTCATCCGTGAAGAATCATCATTTAACAAGAATGGCCCTTGGATAATATTTTGGAGAAATGGAAAAATCAGTCCTTTGATTTCCGGAAAATCACACAATTGGTCCCTTGAATTTAACAAACCTTTTAAACCTTAAAACATTTCCCTACATCCTTTAATAACCATCACCCAACCCACTTATTTAATCCAACAACCACACAACACTTCTTAAAGCCCAATCCCATTTAAAACCGGATCAATAAGCCCACCCAACCCCACTTCAAATACCCACCACCCGAATCCCTCTTACCCGGTCAATACAGTCAAAAGAAGTTAAATAAAAAAAAATAAACTAACTCACAAACACACTCTCCCTCACACTCTCAAAACACGCCCAAATCTCAGATTTACTGTTACCGAAGAACCCTAAATTACCAAACTTTAAATTACCTCAATTCATAAATAATTAACCAATGATTGAGCTTCTAGAAGCCTCAGCACGTGTCAGATAATGTCAGGATTGCCAGCATGGACGTACGAAGCCCTCTGATTGGTGGTGACACCTCACGCAAATGATCCAAGGGCTACGGTTTAAGATCAATGATTGGGAGCAAATGGAAGGCTAAGATTAGAAGGACTAGAAGTTTCAGAAATCCACACACGCACCTCTGAGCTCGGCTATTTATACCCCTCTCATTCACGGATTCAAGGGTTAGCTAGTTAGTGGTTAGTTTATTAGGAGTAGGTTAGAACTTAGGGTAGCAGTAGGAGTAGTTTATCATAATTGTAGCTGAGCTTATTAAATTTCTGTTTTTAAAGCCTTGTACTCAATTTAAAGTTTCTTAATAAAATTAAGTGTTTCATTGAAATTTCTTGTCATCTAATTTTCAATGCTCTTTAATGTTTCAAATCTGTTTAAGCTCTCATTTACTGTCTCATATGCTCATTCAAACTAAATAATAGCTTGTGGTGGGTATTTGTTAGCTCATTTTCTGCCTAATTTGTTCATGTGATCCTGGTCAACTATAGTCAACGCCAAGTTCCTATGATGATTTTGGGTTTAGTTCTTCTATTACTGCTTTCATAAGCTTTTTCAAGCTAAATAATAGCTTGTTGTGAGATTTGTTGCCTTATTTCTGTTTTAAATAGTTAAAAGGACTCTGGTCAATGAAAGTCAACTCGGGTAAAGAGATGATGTTCATGGTGGTTTATGGTGATTCTGAGGTGGTGATTAAGCCTATCTAAAGATAGGCTTGGGTTGGAATTCACCCTATGTCAGTTAGGGTTCCAAATTTGTAAGTCTTTCATTTATTTTAAATAGTATTTTGCATTAAATAGATTAGATCTGTTATGATTGAGTAGTGTACTGTTTGATTGCTTGATATTGATCTTGTTTTAGTAGTTTTCATAGTATTTGAGGTAGTTAAATCCATTTATGCTGTTATTCCTTGAATATGTTTCAATTCTGCTAGTAATATGTTGGATCTGCATAATTGAGATCTTGTGGAATTTAGTTGTTAGTCATTGTGTTTCTGAGCTTATATCAGTAGACTAAATCATATTATGAGCTTGACTGGTAGGAATATGGGTTGGATTACATGATTGTTTCATAAAAGTTTCATAACAGTCAATAAAGAGGTGTTTGGGATTAGGCTGTTTCTTGTGTTTATGCTTCTCTCTTATTGATTTTTCTGCATAAGTAGAATACCTTAGTCACATATTAGTTAAAATTAGCATAAAATTTGGTAGGTTGTTAGCAAATAGTCAAATTCTCTTTTTATCTTAAGTCTGCTTGAATTTTATTGATCTGAGGTTGTTGATTGATCACTTTGATGCATTGTGTGATTGTGAGAGTGAAAAACTCAACTGTTTGGTTTACAAGCTGTTTTTCCAGCTTATTTGAACTTGTTTGAGCTTCTTCTTTTCATTAAAAATTAGTAGTAGTTAGTTGTGTTTGATTTGCAAAAGAAGAAAATTTAAAAAAAATTAGTGTAGTTAATTTGCAGTCACCCAGGTTCGAACCTGGGTTGTTTTAGTTTAAAAATCGATTTTGTTTTTTTTCTAACTTTCGTTATTTGCAAATTAGTCCCTTAGTTTCATTTAAATCTAAATCAGTCCTTTTCTTCCTTTTAAAATCGATTTCAGTTTTGTTTAAGTTTCAGAAAAGTTCCGTTTGGTCCCTCTCTTTGTTTTAAAATCATTTTCAGTTTTATTAAAGTTTCAAGAATTACAGTTTTAGTCCTTGTCTTTGTTTTAAAAGTTTTAGTCTAAATATAAGTTTCAAAAATTACTTTTTCAGTCCCTTAACTTTTATTAAACTTTTTATTTTTTTTATCTCTTTAAAAATTAGTTTTGTTTAATTGCAGTTTTAGTCCCTTAGTTTTTAATCTTTGCATTTTAGCTCATTAATTTCACTATTAGTTTTATAAATCTCGGGATTAGCCCGGGATTTGCATTTATTTGAATTCTTTTTTGTGTGCATATATTTTAAAAGTGTAGATTGTTGATTTTAATTTTTCATATTTCAGTGTAATCAATTCTAAAAAAAATAATCATTCACGTTCACTTATTCACTTCACATTTTCACGACACCGAATCGACTTAAACGCCGTCAAACCTTCGTTGGGAGAACGACCCGGGGAAATTGTATTCGTTACAATTTCTTTGGAATCAAAAATAAAAATAAATAAGCAAAATATAATAAATACATCAATCAAAATGGCGCCGCTGCCGGGGAAGGCTTGAAACGTTGTCGTTGATTCGTATCGTATTTTGTGTATTGAAGAACCTTCCCCGTGGAAGTTATCGTCTTGTTTTGTAAATAAATTGTTTTTGAAAAAAAAAATAATAATAATAAATAAATAAAAAAAACCATTTGAATACTTGTCACCAAGTATTCACAATACCAAAAAAAAAAAAAAAAAAAAAAAAAAAAAAAAACACTTTTCCTAAAGTGTTTTCACCATTAATAAACATCCTCGGTCTTCCGTTGAAGGAGGGCGGTTGTAAACCATTCCGAAATAATAAACAAAAGAGATCGAAAAATTAAACGTTTCTTGGATTATTTCTTTACTACAACCTATACACGGGGTTTAAGGAGGTCTTGACATTAAATTGCAGACCGAAGAGAGATCCATTCTTCTCTCCCGCCACGCTGCGCGTAGTTTTGAAAGAAACAAGTACGGTTGATCAACGATCACCAAAAAGATAATAAATCTAATTTTTCATTAAATATAAAAATCCAAAAATATTTTATTTGTTTTTTTTATAAAAATCCAAAAATAATCTTCTTATCCTCTCATCCATTTGATTCTTCTTCTTTAACCCTCTAAACCGTATAATTCTATCTCTTTCTCCTTCTCATGTTTAATTCTTATTATAATTCTTCATCATTTTTTACCACAACCGTCGAAGATGACGGAACAAAAAGCATGGAAGAATTGTTGTTTGAGGAGCAGAGGCGGGTTGTAATAGCTTTATATTGTACACATGACATTAATTACTCTTCGAGTGGCAATCCCACTCCGTCTTCTGAATCTATCCTCCCCGACTCTTCCAATCCTTCCCTCACACCGGTTGAGGGAAGTGACCCCGTTTTGGAAGAGGTCGATACTTCTCTTGCTAATGATAATTCCGATTCGACGATGGTTGATGACTCTACTTTTGATTCGGAGGGAGATATTCGTTTTCTTGAAGAGTTATTGAATGAAGAACCATTATCTTCCCTCCCTCCGATGAGCAGTGAAGTTTTTGATGAGACCGATGATGATACGCTTCCAGATGAGGATGTTCCAAACGAAAATATCATTAGTTATTCGAACCCTCTTTTTGAAACCGTTGATACGGATGAGATGCCGTTTGATCACGCTGCGGATGATGACGTTGAAAGTTATGCCGATTCTCACACTGAGTATACTCCGAGTATTGAAGACTCTTGTGGAGATATCGATGATGTTGAGGAATTGCGTTCCGATTATGAGTTCATTAGCTTAGAGGAGATAAAGGATTTCGACCTAGATGAGGATGAGATCGAAGATGATTTACTTCGTGAAAAATTATCTAATATCAATCTTCTCATTTCAAAGATCGAAGCTTTAAATAATCCGACTCCGTCTACTAATGCCGTGATCACCTCTTCATTTCCTATCCCCGATATGGATAGTGATTTCTTTCCCGAGCTTGAAATTTTTTGATTTGAAGAGACGAGTAGTGGCAGTCCCACTATTCATGCTGATATCTCTTTTCCGGATTATGAGTGCTTTCATTTTGAAATTGATTTCGAACCTATTTCCGATAATCCGTCACGTGATCCTCTTTTAGAGGATGTCGATCGATTTCTTGCTTCGGATGACTCGATACCATCGGGTATTGAGAATGACGAGAATGGTCTTATTGAAGAAATTAATGATGATGATTTACTTTCTGAGGCTGATTCATTTATCTTTGATTTACCATCTTCTCGTCCACCCGCGAAACCACCGGATGTAGAATTTGAATCCGATACGGATAAAGTTATTTTTGGAGTGGTGGACGATGTTTCTGATCATGATGATCCGGTGCTTGATATTTTTCCCACCCAACCCACCCGTTATTCCAATGATGTTTATGCTTTCACCATCCGAGTGTTTCACCCTTTCTTTTCTTATCCCCTCATTTCTCCATCTTTCCACTCCTCCGGGAGTGAGGATACCGTCTTCGACCCCGACATCTCCGTTCTTCATGCCGGGTGTCCATTACAGGGTGTCCGTTCCTCTTGCTCCCCCATGGACAAATAAATTCGGGGTCGAGTCAAGCTCATGTGACTCGGTTACAAAAAACAAGCGCTTCGTGGGAGGCACCCCATGCATATCCTTCTATCTTCTTATCTATTTTCTAATAAAGTGAGTGAGGAGGGCTTCCTCTTCCATATCTTGTGTTTCGTGTTTTCTATGATGTGTCCAGGAATGCCCGATGATGAAGACTCTCGTGCTCGTAGTTTCCTTCACGCTACTCGAGTTTCATCATCCGCTGCTTATCCGATATCCTTCAATCTTATCGTTTTACATCTATCTTTTGGCATAATTAATAAACGGCCTTAGATTTTTGTAGGAGAACCCGTACCTTTAAGACATTGAGGACAATGTCTCGTTTTAGTCTGGGGGGGGGGGGTAATCTTGCGATTTGATTTTTGCTATTTTCTCATGCAACCCCGTTTTTCCTCCAAAATTGAAAAAATCCAAAAAACTGAGAAAATTTAAAAATTTTGTGCAAAAATATAATAAGTTTTGACATTTTTGATGATTTTCCGCTGGGTAGAGTAGGAATAAAATTTTGACTTGACCGGGCGTGTTGAGCCCTAGCTTGTTCCCTTAACCAATGATAATCATATAAGCTTGTGCTAGTCTTGTACACAAGGAGCTGCTCTTTTGCGTGTTCCCGTACTTGACTTTATACATGCATGGCTTTAAAGCTTTCGCTAGTCTTTTACATAAGGAGCTAGAAAACGCGAATTCTTTTCAAGAATTTGCAAGTTTCTGTAACTGACTTTATATATGCGTGGCTGATTATCGGCTAAGTATTCGCGAATTTCATTATTTGAGATTTTTAAATGTGCGAAGAGCGAGAAATGATAGAATTTATTTAGAAGTTAGATGCCAAACGTGGAGTAGTTGGTTCTCTTTAGAGCTCGTCGTAGGTACTTGTGGCCTTTTGCTCCCGTAAAATTGTTTCACCCCATATATTGTATAAATAATTAAAGATATTTAGGTTTAGAACGAAATTTAGTTCTCCATCTTCTTAAAAGAATTTTTGCTCTAAAAATTGGGTACACATCAAGGTCCCGTATTGAGTGAATAAGTTGTAAAGTGCTCTTAGATTTCGGATTGAGATCGGACCTTGGATCCTTACTTCTAAAGGCGGTAAGGTCTTGGATTTAAACCGTGAAGGTTCGTTTTCTAAGGGTTACTATTGAATGTTTGATGATTTGGAAACACCCGGTAATCCCGTGGTATTAAGTTATTGAGTGTAGAAAAGTTAAAAAAAAAAAAAAAAAAAAAAAAAAAAAAAAAAAAAAAATGTATGTTGAGATGTATGGATTTTGTGCTTAATGTGTTAGACAAGTTGTTGGCACGTGAGGTGCATGTGAATGACCCTAGATCGGGCACATGAGGTGCACGTGATGTTTCTCCACAACTAATGTCTACATGTTTGTATGAGTTCTTTAGTCTTGGACGTATGTAATAACCTTGATTTGGACCTCATTTTTAAGGCAAACTTTCTTGCAAGAAGATGGAAAACTACTTAGCGTTTTAAACTTGGTATCTTTATCGGACTAATAATTATGAAAATGAGAAGATTATGGAGAAATTCATTTCTCTCACAAAAAATAAAATAAGTAGAAACAAAAAAATAAGTTTGGGAGCGAGAGGTTCTTACACAAGTAACTTCCATGAGTAGTGTTGGCATCTAATTTCTAAATAGGTTGTGATCTCGTTTATAAGCTTAGTTTGGGAGCATGTGAAAAATCAAGGACGAAGAATTTTATCCTTATGGTCACTCCTCTATGAGTTGTGTTTCTACTCTATGACCCTAAAAATTATCGATAGATAATGATTGTCATCAAAAGCCGTCACTTGAATAATAAGAAAAATACAAAAAATAGAATAAAAGGAAAATCGGGGAGTTTTATAACATTGCATGAGGACATTGCAATAGCTTATTCTGGGGGAATTTGGTATGTGCTTAAACACATACCTTTTCTTGACCAAATCCGGACCCAAAACGACCAAAAACCCGACCAAAATGCCAAATATATTGTGTTTTTGTGTTTTTACATATGCAGGCACGGATATTGAAGAAAAGGACAAAATCAAGCAAAGAACCGGGAAACCGAGCACGAGATATGGAAGTGTTATTTATAGCCGACGCCGGGAAGCTAAAAGTCAAAGTCATCCGTGAAGAATCATCATTTAACAAGAATGGCCCTTGGATAATATTTTGGAGAAATGGAAAAATCAGTCCTTTGATTTCCGGAAAATCACACAATTGGTCCCTTGAATTTAACAAACCTTTTAAACCTTAAAACATTTCCCTACATCCTTTAATAACCATCACCCAACCCACTTATTTAATCCAACAACCACACAACACTTCTTAAAGCCCAATCCCATTTAAAACCGGATCAATAAGCCCACCCAACCCCACTTCAAATACCCACCACCCGAATCCCTCTTACCCGGTCAATACAGTCAAAAGAAGTTAAATAAAAAAAATAATAAACTAACTCACAAACACACTCTCCCTCACACTCTCAAAACACGCCCAAATCTCAGATTTACTGTTACCGAAGAACCCTAAATTACCAAACTTTAAATTACCTCAATTCATAAATAATTAACCAATGATTGAGCTTCTAGAAGCCTCAGCACGTGTCAGATAATGTCAGGATTGCCAGCATGGACGTACGAAGCCCTCTGATTGGTGGTGACACCTCACGCAAATGATCCAAGGGCTACGGTTTAAGATCAATGATTGGGAGCAAATGGAAGGCTAAGATTAGAAGGACTAGAAGTTTTAGAAATCCACACACGCACCTCTGAGCTCGGCTATTTATACCCCTCTCATTCACGGATTCAAGGGTTAGCTAGTTAGTGGTTAGTTTATTAGGAGTAGGTTAGAACTTAGGGTAGCAGTAGGAGTAGTTTATCATAATTGTAGCTGAGCTTATTAAATTTCTGTTTTTAAAGCCTTGTACTCAATTTAAAGTTTCTTAATAAAATTAAGTGTTTCATTGAAATTTCTTGTCATCTAATTTTCAATGCTCTTTAATGTTTCAAATCTGTTTAAGCTCTCATTTACTGTCTCATATGCTCATTCAAACTAAATAATAGCTTGTGGTGGGTATTTGTTAGCTCATTTCTGCCTAATTTGTTCATGTGATCCTGGTCAACGCCAAGTTCCTATGATGATTTTGGGTTTAGTTCTTCTATTACTGCTTTCATAAGCTTTTTCAAGCTAAATAATAGCTTGTTGTGAGATTTGTTGCCTTATTTCTGTTTTAAATAGTTAAAAGGACTCCTTGGTCAATGAAAGTCAACTCGGGTAAAGAGATGATGTTCATGGTGGTTTATGGTGATTCTGAGGTGGTGATTAAGCCTATCTAAAGATAGGCTTGGGTTGGAATTCACCCTATGTCAGTTAGGGTTCCAAATTTGTAAGTCTTTCATTTATTTTAAATAGTATTTTGCATTAAATAGATTAGATCTGTTATGATTGAGTAGTGTACTGTTTGATTGCTTGATATTGATCATGTTTTAGTAGTTTTCATAGTATTTGAGGTAGTTAAATCCATTTATGCTGTTATTCCTTGAATATGTTTCAATTCTGCTAGTAATATGTTGGATCTGCATAATTGAGATCTTGTGGAATTTAGTTGTTAGTCATTGTGTTTCTGAGCTTATATCAGTAGACTAAATCATATTATGAGCTTGAATGGTAGGAATATGGGTTGGATTACATGATTGTTTCATAAAAGTTTCATAACAGTCAATAAAGAGGTGTTTGGGATTAGGCTGTTTCTTGTGTTTATGCTTCTCTCTTATTGATTTTTCTGCATAAGTAGAATACCTTAGTCACATATTAGTTAAAATTAGCATAAAATTTGGTAGGTTGTTAGCAAATAGTCAAATTCTCTTTTTATCTTAAGTCTGCTTGAATTTTATTGATCTGAGGTTGTTGATTGATCACTTTGATGCATTGTGTGATTGTGAGAGTGAAAAACTCAACTGTTTGGTTTACAAGCTGTTTTTCCAGCTTATTTGAACTTGTTTGAGCTTCTTCTTTTCATTAAAAATTAGTAGTAGTTAGTTGTGTTTGATTTGCAAAAGAAGAAAATTTAAAAAAAATTAGTGTAGTTAATTTGCAGTCACCCAGGTTCGAACCTGGGTTGTTTTAGTTTAAAAATCGATTTTGTTTTTTTTCTAACTTTCGTTATTTGCAAATTAGTCCCTTAGTTTCATTTAAATCTAAATCAGTCCTTTTCTTCCTTTTAAAATCGATTTCAGTTTTGTTTAAGTTTCAGAAAAGTTCCGTTTGGTCCCTCTCTTTGTTTTAAAATCATTTTCAGTTTTATTAAAGTTTCAAGAATTACAGTTTTAGTCCTTGTCTTTGTTTTAAAAGTTTTAGTCTAAATATAAGTTTCAAAAATTACTTTTTCAGTCCCTTAACTTTTATTAAACTTTTTATTTTTTTTATCTCTTTAAAAATTAGTTTTGTTTAATTGCAGTTTTAGTCCCTTAGTTTTTAATCTTTGCATTTTAGCTCATTAATTTCACTATTAGTTTTATAAATCTCGGGATTAGCCCGGGATTTGCATTTATTTGAATTCTTTTTTGTGTGCATATATTTTAAAAGTGTAGATTGTTGATTTTAATTTTTCATATTTCAGTGTAATCAATTCTAAAAAAAAAATAATCATTCACGTTCACTTATTCACTTCACATTTTTACGACACCGAATCGACTTAAACGCCGTCAAACCTTCGTTGGGAGAACGACCCGGGGAAATTGTATTCGTTACAATTTCTTTGGAATCAAAAATAAAAATAAATAAGCAAAATATAATAAATACATAAATCATGGAGTAATCTCGTCTTTGAGTCTCTAATCTCTAATTGATCGTTTGTTGTTATTTATTTAAGTATTTAATACTAGCGTAGTGGGAATATCAAAAATCTTTGAAATCGAAATTTCGCTGATTCCGGTACTATTCTCTGTGGGGTGTCAAAAGCCTGGTCACCTAAAACCAATTGGTTTGGGATGTGCCGAGAAGAAAGCCGCTACATGGAAAAGGCCCTTTTGATCCTTAGATTTTCGAGGTTCCCAGTAAATTAGTATTTGACTTAAACGAATAACAACCATAATAAATGTCGATTTTTGCGGTCAAAATTTTGAAAATTAGCACAGTCACCTAACTTGAATAAATTGTGGGAGTGAAAAGTTAAGTTTCGACTTACATAGATTATTAGTATAGGTAGTGTTAGCATTTTACAAAAACATTTGCACAATAAGTTTAAGCTTAGTTGGGAGTATAAAAAGAGGATGACGATATCAATTCCTTGGAGACACCCATTTTGTGTGAATCCCGTTCCATGATACCATTTTTGGAAATCAAGCATGTTATTTATTTTTGTTCTAGTTTAAATTTCTTGCATTTAATAAAAAGTCAAAAAGGGATATACTTGGTATTCTTTTGATCCTTTCATTACTTCATATGATCGGATTGCTAGGGACTAGCAATAGTTTAGTGTGGGGGATTGATGAGTGTGTAAATACTCATCATTTTATGCCCATTTTAGACCATAAAAATACTGAAAACACCCAAATAGACCATATTATACTGCAAATATCCTTGGTTTGTGTTTTTATGCGTTTCAGGTACAAAAGGATCGAAAACAGGGCAAAACAGGCAAAAACCGAGCACAAGATTGGAAAAGTCGTGAAAAGCTGAAGCCGGGAAAGGAAATTACGAGTTTGGACCGGGATTATACTCAAATTGTCAAAGTCAACCCTCAGAAATATCAAAAGGGTCAATATTGGTCCTTGGACATATTTTTCAGATTTGTCACTTATGGTCCCTTAATTTTCAAAAATGACAACTTAGGTCCCTAAACTCTTATCCTAAACTAACCTTAAAACCCACCAAATAAAACCCACAATCCTACCCTTTAAACCCTTAACCCATTAAACCCCAAAGCCCAATCCCTAAGCCCAAAACCCTTTTACCCCGTATTTTAGATAAAACCTTAGTCAAACCCATCGGTCAACCCTTATCCCTTCCAAAACCAAATCCCGCCTAAAACCACAAAACCAGGATACCACTTTTTACCCACTCTTGACAATCACACCTCCCTACCCTGCTTTTCACTGAAACACGCCTCCAACCTCCCCCCCCCCTCCTACTTAGCTACTCCCACAAACCCACGCGTGCTCAGAAAAAAAAAGCCAAATCCCACTAGTTCCCTTTTCCCGCCAAAACTAAATCCAACGATGGAGATGGACTTAGCACAATCCAACGATTGGGAAATGCTCAGAAGACCCAGGGGAGACTTTTGGATTGGTATTTAAAGAAAAGAAGATTGAAGAAAACATTGTCAATGTCTTAGACCACAATTCGTAGTGTAAAATGTAGAATAGATTTAAAATTTTGTTTCAAGCTTATTTGTAATTTTCATTTCAGTTTTAGTCACCTTTTACCAGCTTTGTACTAAATTTCCAAGTTTAATCCAAGTTAAAAGTTTCCCTGATTAATTCGAATTTTATTTTCAAGTTCTTTAAATTAGATAACATGTTCTCATTCCTGTTCAATAAGCTTGTATAAGCTTATATTAGCTTTAGAAAAAGTTCTCTTGTTTCATTTCAGTTTTAAACTTAGTTTTCCAAAAAAGTCAACATAAGTCAACCAAGGGGTCAAATAAGCAGTTTGAAGAATAAGCTGACTTGATCAGCTTATTTGGGTAATTTCTGGCTTATTGGATAAGCCTGGGTTGGATTAGTTACTTGGTTCATTCAGGATCAGCAGATCACTTGTGAGTTTCCAATTCTCATTTTTTTAGCTTATTTACTGCTTAATTCATTCCAGCTTATTACTACTTATTTGTCTTTGTTTTTCTGTTTCTTAGATTGTTAACAACTTAGATAATCATAGTATAGAGTAAAATATGGTTTAATTTGTAATGTTCTAGTGTAAAATTGAAATTTCAGTATTATAAGTAGTGTTTGGATTAGCTTCTATTTTGCCTTGTACTGTTCAAATGCAAGTAGTTAAGATTTGATTAAGTTAAATTAAGGTGTAGTGATTACTTATCAGTAGGGTTTTAGAGGTTAATTGCTCATTAATAGGTATTTGACCTATAGGGTGATTTTTGTGGTTTTAACTGCCAAATTAAGCTCAGGATAAGCTGAGCTTATTAGGATCCATATTTTTAGCATTTTTGAGTTCCCTTTGGTGTTTTAAGTGTGGATACAGGATTTGGTTTCATTTCATTGTAGATTGTAAGAGTTAAGTGCAAAAAGCCATGTCTGCACATTTTTCAATTTTTGCCTTTTCTGCCTTTTTCAACATCAGATTTAAGCTAGTTAGAATAGGATTTAATTTCTAATTTTTGTTTTTATCAGTAGCTTGCTAGTTAATCTTTATCTGTTTTAGCTTTATTCTGTATTGGTAGCTTATTTTCTAGCTTATTTCTTGTCTGCTAAAAGCCATGCAGAACTGCCCTGAGCCTGCACAGCTTTTTATGTTTTATACCATCTAATCTAGGGCAAAATTAAGGTAGCAATTGAGGTTAGAAATTAGGCATTTTTGGTTTGTAGTTAGTCAGTAGTGCTAGGTAGCTTTTGCCCCCATTAGTTTCCATTAATTAGCTTATTTGAGTGCTTAAATTTGGTCTGCAAGTAGGGGTTTTGCTGCCATTTCTGTCTTTTTATTGCTGTTGCACTATTTGTTTATTTGGCTTAATCTGTGAGTTTAGCTGTTCAATTTTAGTTGTTTTATGCTTATTTGAGTTGTTTGAACTAGTTCTGATCCTTCGGTAATTTTTAGTTAACTTTAGCTTATTTTTAGCTTATTTGTAAACTGCTTATTTGTCCCATTCTGCTTATTAGGTTTAGATAAGCTCTGCTTTTATTTTTCCTGGCTTTTAAATTTAATTTTAGATTTACTCAGAATTTTCCATATTTTTCTGTTTTCATTTTCTATTTTTAAATCATTTTAATAGTTTAATTTAGTTTTTAATTCATAATAAATAATTAAAAAGTCAAAAAAATGTAATTCTTTTTTGTAAAATTTTCTTTTGTCATTTAGGATGTAGTAAAATTATTTTGGTACCCGTAGAGTTTTTATTTCATCGTTTTGACGTTTTTAGGTTCGTTCTTAGCTCCCATTTTTCTTTAAATCGCGTTTTTAAGTTTTTCTTTTACGTTTTTAATCACGCTTGCTTTTCTTAAATTGTTTTTCTTGCCTTTTAAATCGTTTTTAGTTAATGTTCACATATCTTAGTTTAGAAAACCAAAAATCCCTTCGTTTTCCTTATTCAGACACGTGCACGATTCGAGAACACAAATTCCATTCACACCTTCGTTGGGGATAACGAACCGGGAATACAACTTCCATTGTATTCCTTGGAAATAAATACGACTTGATTCCAGCGAATCAGGTGGTCATTCAAAGGATGCTCCACGTGATTAGGTCATTTGTTTTCTTGGTCTTGAACTTTGTGTGTCGTCATAGAATAGTCTTGATTCTTTGTTCCTTCATGCTTTGTGATCTTGGATTAATGTCTCTTGATCTTTCTCGCCTTTAATCAACATTTTCAATGATTTGTCGTGTCATCTTTTCCAACATATTCATACGTCTTGAAAATGCTTTGAACTTCATACTTATGTCTCCCTCACTTGATATTTGAACTTGTTTTTGACTTTCTTGATTAGCACTTGTCTTTGACGTAAATCTTTGTCTTAAGCTAGATCTTTTTTATCTTGAACGTTCTTGATTTGAGCTTGTTGAAGATGAACTTCATAAGTATGAGTATGTGGAGGTGAAGATGTTGATGTACATGGTGGTAGTAAACTTCCTTTTCTCCAAAGGACAATCATCAGTACCTGCATGAATTATGTTAGTTGAAAAACACCAATCGATCACGGTGGACTTTTCTTAGAGAATAGACCACTATGATTGTTTTACTGATGAATGTCTTGATTCCATTCACCTTGGTCGGGCACATCAGCCGTCCGAATCCCGTTATGGACAGTTATCAGTACTATAGATAAAATCCAAGTAAAGACCCACATCTTAAGGACTCGATTCGTGAAAGGAATCCCCTTGGCAGGATTTCCAACACTTACAGGCTCAGACTTCGAGAGAATTAACAGCATAGTGTGAAAACCCTCTCTAATCCTTACAAAGGTTGTTCCTGAATTGGATACCCTCAAGAAGGCTTACACAGATATACCGAAGTATACCAACAATTCAGGTGAGCCACTGAAGTATACCGAAGTATCACTCCACGACTGTAAACCGTTTGAGACAAGTAACCACCATAAACACTAAGCGTAATCCATAAAGAATTACCGAAGTGACCTGCTGTCAGTGCTGTTTGATATTGACACTGGCAGGATTTCCATTCAATCACTGAGGATCACATGTGTGAGTCCGCTCATAAATGTTCTGGCAAGATTGCTAAGATCTGCGAAGGACTCTAAAAATACACCTTGTGTGTCTTATTGATGAACAACAAGTGTAGATATGGAATGTTTCCTAAGAGATTTTATTTGATGAATCTCATTTGGCTCTAGACTCAATTAGTGCATTTTAGTTTTAGTAGTCGGAGGCATGGAGCAGAGTGCCACCTTTTTCAATATCAACATATCTCGAAGTGAGAGGTCGATAGATTATGCAAGGTTCTCCGGGAGAAATTAAACAAGTACCTTTTAAGAGATACCTGAGTGGCTAGGAGGGGTTGTGCACTGCGTCACTGGGTCCATGATGTCTTGTCTTCAATACCGGTATCATTTTGGTGATAACCGATAGCAGATGTATTGATCCGGTTTCTGCCCTAAGTTTTCATGGAGGGCTATTTCTTTTTACCCTTTCATTAATTTTTCTTTTTAATTCTTCAACCCCTTCTTTCTCCTTTTATCACTTTACTCCTCTTTTCAATAATACCTAAGGACTTCTAATTCAAATCTATTGGAATTGTCCTTGGGTAGATCCCTCTGGCTCTGGCGGATCATAGGACATAAACCTAACCATAATCACCTTAATACTCCATGATTATCCTAGGTTGGTTCATTGATCAATTGCATAAAACCTTTTATAAAATCTCTCAAAGTGTTTATGATTATAAAACATATTTTGTTAACACTTCGAGAGTTTTGCATTTTCTGAAATACTCCCCCTTCACATGTGCTTATAAGTTTTTGAAATAAATTAGCACATGTTTGGTAGATTTCGCACTTTTGAATTAATCGATTTTCAGTGAACATGACCGATTCGAGACACGCTTACATCACTAGTTAGACTAGCTTAAAATTATTACCCGTCCTAGTCAAGTTCAAAGAAATTCTCTTGAGACGGTACACTCCACTTAGACAAGTCCTATTCGAGACACGCTTACATCACTAGTTAGACCAGCTTGAAATTATTACCCGTCCAGGACAAGTCATTTCGATTACTGACATTTAAGTTTTGTCAATTCATTGGTTATATCTGAGTTGAGCTCATTTGAGATTCAACGACGATCTTTTAAACGTTTTTTTATCACATTATAATCACGTCTTCTCCCCCTCAAAATAGCATATTCGTGATATTTTTTATATCAACTTATTAATAAAAAAGTTTTTGGAGAGATAGACGGATTTGTTTTTCTCATGAAATTGGAACATTTTGATCTTGATTTTTATACTCCCCCTTAAAGATTGCATAGTTTCAAACATAGAGTTTAAAATGAAATAAGGGTTTGTAGGGAGTTATCTTTTCTGAAATGTGAGTTATGTACTGAGATATACACAAGTCTTTTTGTAGAAACGAGTTTTTGTTTGAAATCTTTTCGTTTGTTTATACTTGAACATTTTGAAAATGATTTCGTCTTTGAAAATACGAGTCCTGAACTGAAATAATCAGAAATCATCATTTTAAGCCCGGGTTTCGTACTGAAGTATACGAAAGCCATTCTTTAAGAATTTTTTTGAGAAACGACATGTTTTTAGAAAACGTTTTAGTGAACTCTCGCTCAAGCATCTCTACATGTCCGTATCATTGTTGAATGACATTTCTAGAGACGTACAAAATATCGATTATACGAGAGACATGTCGTGAGAAGAATATTTTTGTATTTTTGGTTTTATATTGTTTTTGAATTTTTTGTAAAACTTTTTAATGTTTTTGGATTTTTGAAATTTTCTATTTTTGTATTTTGTTTTTGTTGGTTTTTCAAATTTTGTATTTTATTTTTCAAAAATATTTACAGCGAAGCTTTTTGAAATATATTTTTCAAGAAGATTCGAGAAGACGTTCTAGCTCCTCAGGAGTTAGGGTTCGCATGCCAATTCGTCGAACTAAATCATCAAACCTATTTTTTGGAAGGGCTTTAGTAAATAGATCGGCGAGTTGGTAATCTGTCTTCACAAAAAATAATTCAACAGTACCTTCTTCAACGTGTTCTTTGATGAAGTGATATTGGACTATAATATGCTTGGTCTTCAAGTGTTGTACTGGATTGCACGAGATGGCTATGACACTTTTCGAGTCACAATACAAAGGTATTCTGTCGAAAGTAAAGCCATAATCTGTGAGTTGTGTCCTCATCCATAGAACTTGGGCACAACACGCAGATAGAGACACATACTCGGCTTCAGCGGTTGATAATGCAGTACAGTCTTCTTTCCTTGATGACCAGCCTACTAGCTTTTCACCCAAAAATTGTGCTCCTCCTGATGTACTTTTTGTTGTAACTTGACAACCTGCGCGATCGGCATCTGAAAATGCTATTAGTTTAAACTCGGCATCCTTCGGATACCAAAGTACCATGTTAATGGTTCTTATTAGGTACCGAAAGATCCGTTTGACCTCTTGGAGGTGAAGTTCGGTAGGCCTTGCCTGAAACCGTGCAAATAAGAAAATAGCAAAATGAATGTCGGGTCAACAAGCAGTAAGGTTCATGAGAGAACCAATCATGTTCTGATATTTCTTCGGATCGATAGGTTTCCCAAATAAATCAGCACCGATTTTTTGTGAAGTGACCATTGGTGTACCAACAGAATCACAATCTTCCATACCATGTTTTTTCAAAATCTCAATTGTATATTTTGCTTGATTAATGAAGATACCACGAGGGGATTGGTGTATTTGTAAACCAAGAAAGAATTTAAGTTCCCCTATCATGGACATTTCAAATTTTCTTTTTATGAGATTTTCAAAATGTTTTGAATGATTCGGATTAGTGGACCCAAAGATAATGTCGTCCACATAAATCTGAACAATCAAAATGTCATCTTTATATTTTCTTGTAAACAAGGTAGAATCAACAGTTCATTTGGTGAAATTGTTTTTTATCAGGAAAGATGATAGTTCGTCATACCACGCTCTTGGAGCTTACTTTAAACCATAGATGGCTTTTTTAAGCTTGTAGACGTAGTCTGGATGTTCCATGTTAACGAAGCCTTCTGGCTGACTCACATACACTTCTTCTTTTAGTGTTCCATTCAAGAATGCAGTCTCGAATTCCATCTTATATACTATGATGTTCTTGTTAGCTGCATAGGCTAAGAAAATCTGGACTGCTTCAAGTCTTTCTAGTGGCGCGAATGATTCTTCGAAGTCTATCCCTTCTTCCTGTCTGAATCCTTTTGCCACTTGATGTGCTTCCACCGAGCTTTAAATTTATAAACAAGAATTATTGGTTAACTAGGAACACATTCGGGCAAGTATAACCTAGTCATGTGTAGTTAAGGGTTGGTAAGTCAAGGTTGTCCTAAGAGACTTGGTTGCACTCAAGTGTTGTTTGTTTTGTTTAAGTAAGTAACAAGTTGATGGTTATGATTGTCACTGATCAAACCAACAAGAAAACCAATATACGAACAAGCACACAAAGAACATACATGTGTGGATAAATGATCACATGGATATTAGGATATTTAGTTTGGAAAACATATTATCAAAGGTAATCCTTACGACCTATAGAACCAAGAATAATAGTTTAGTGTTTCATAAATCAAATATGCATAAGCCTCAATCAAATGGTCATGTCATGAGCCTTATGCCTAAACCAAGAAGAACAAAGAATCCTTTCGAACTATAGACTTTGATGTTATTAATTCGTGAAGTTCCATTTACTTGAAAGATGATTAGAACACATATTCAAAAGAATCCTTTCGACCTTAATCTCAAATATACCTTTCACTTGTTATGTTTATTAAGTTTCTCTTACAATCGTCACAAAGTACAAGACCAAAACATTCGTCGACTAATGAATTGAAATCAACAACTTTTGAGAATCCTTTCGACATATAGACTCAACAATGATTAATCAAAACAATAAACAAGACAAGTTCCAATTTAACCAAATATGATGTTATCATCATAATCTAAACAAACACTACAAATATCCAAACATCCATTTATCACAAGTTATCATATGAATCAAACAAGTAAACAAAACTACTTCATGTCAAGATTAATCAATAACCAAAGTTCAACATGAATTATAGAATTCAACATCATAAAAGTAACAAAAATGTACCCAAAGTAAGATTACAATAGGTAAGGGTGAAGGATTATAGCAACCTTCAAGCCTCCAATTGACTACAATAGTTCTACCAAACCGGAAAATTATATCCAAACGCCTTCAACAGCCCTTGAGCACACTACACGAATTTCGCAGAAGTTTGTGGTCTTTTGGGAGACAAAGGTTGGTGAAAATTCGTCCTTGAGGGTGGAGGGTAGACTTTCACAATGAAAACCAAGCCTAAGCACTCCTATATATAGTATAAATCAACCATTAGCCTCTAAGTATGAAACTTGGGCACTAATTGTCATAAAGTACAGGTTTATGAGTTATTAAGGCCATATGATCGGACTTGGGGCTTAATGACACTTAAATAAGGATTAAAAATGACTTAGGGAGGTCAGTTTGGTCCATCCGATTGGTTACGAGGCCATGCCGATCGGTAGGATGTTTTTGGCTGAAAAGTTGGCTCCATCCGAACCGGATGCAGGCTCATACCGATCGGATGGAGCATTTTGGCAGGAAATGATACACACGAAAGTTGTATATCTTTCTCTAACGGTTCCGTGGCCGCTTGAATCAACTAAATCGGAGTCAGTATGCTTACCTTATGGCCAAAATGGTGAAGGTGTGTCGGGAACTACGAGTCTTCCATTATTTCTTCGCTTTAGCTTGTTTTCTTCACTTCACTTCTCGTTTACCTTCTTTTGCTTTATTCTTGAGTATTTGGAGTGAAAACTTCATGACTTTACCTTCTCGGATATACTCAAAGAGACTTTCATTTGTCGGGAATTCTTCGTACATGCATAAATCTTCGTTTATTGATCGTTTCTTCGTCTTTTTCTTGGTTTTCTTTGTTGTGAGCTTCCATGAACCTAAAATAGAAAATATACTTCATTAAGTACCATAAGTTCATAAAAGTGACCAAAATATATACATAAAACCCACGATAACGCTCCTAAAAACATGTACAATTTGAGCGTTATCAAATCCCCCACACTTAAACTTTGCTTGCCCTCAAGCAAATCTAGAATTAAGAAAATAAATCCACATGGTTCACAAGAATGATTAGAAAAATGTGATGCAAATCTACCAAGTACAAGTACAAGATAAGATTCATCGTTTTAAGCTTTTGGTGAAAAACCAAGATGTTTGACAATACCCATAGATTTTCTTGCTTGATTAACATTTCTAAACACCTCACGAAAAAGAAACGAAGTATAATTCACTCAATCACTTATTTATTTAGGTAGTGGAGTATATATAAGAGAAATCACACTCATTGCTCAGTCATGATCCGAATATTACCATAGGTTTGTACAAGAAACAAAACTCTACCGACTTGGCGTAAGCGCCAAGTGTAAACATCTAAAGATGACTTTTATTCGGGTTGTAACGTTTAGGCTAAGGGTTAATATCAGGCTTATGTTTAAATATCTCATACAAAAACATATTAGATCGCTAGCGTGAATTCTTGATTTACTCAAACAACGGATGGTCACTAAAGTAATATACCTTAGATCGTTGGCGCGTTATTTGATTACTCAAAAACCGGATGGTCATTAGAATATTAATGCACTAGATATTTTCACAAAGCCATTACTATGTCCGGATGCTCGAAAGCTAACAACGGATAAAGTAATTTGGTAAGGGTAAGGATAAGGCATGAAAAAATTTATGAAGTTGGTTTTAAAAGAAAAATAAAGTCAAGTCTAAGTCCCATTGTTGCTAGTCACGAACAAACCGCAAACCCGTAAATGATTATAGTTACAATCTTCTCTTCTTCAAATACCGATCACCAAATACATATATATCACGTCTTAACACATTGGCTAATCGATATCTCAAACATACTTCCTCTTCCTTCATCTTCATAATAATAAAGCACATTGGATATAATTTCCACCTTATAGTTGTGATGACTTATTCATTTTTTTCTTATTTCCTCATTCTTTTTTTTTTTCTTTTTTTTTCATACGTCACATCTCCCCCACACTTCGTATAAGCATACACCACAAAAATAAAAATAAGAATTATGCATCCTTCGTCTTTGTCGGAATGGCACACACAACTGGCAAAGTGTGGCTAACTATCAATCATCAAAAACAATCCAACATACCAAGCAACTAGCAACCCACCATTTAGACTTTGACAAGGGGTTAGGCTAAGGTTTAAAGTGTAAAATATTTTTGTATTTTTCTGGATGTAACAAAAATGAAAAGGATGGCTCGGAGGGTGTAACTAAGGGTATCTAGCGCTAAAGATGAGCGCTACAAATGGGTCCGTATGGGTGGCTAACTAGCCAGTGTAGCTAGCTAAATATCATTCTATGTAAACGGAAGGCCATTTGGTTTTATTCCTAAGGGTGCCTCTTTGTCACACGAATACACTTATATCACACGAATGTGATCTTACTGTGGTCTGGTAATGATTTACAAGTACAAGTTTTAGAATAAATAAAATCACTGGCACACTTATAGAAAAATATTTAAGCATAAAAGATGTATGCTATATGAAACAGGCTCAAATTCTCACAATTTAGTGGAAAGGGCTATAAGATGTGCTAGCAAATGTTATCGATCCCAGAATGGATTGAAATATTAATCGGGACACATCTCAAAATTTTCAAAATTACAGATTTTACCAGTGGATTAATCCAGTTATTCTAATATATTATCCTAAAAGCGTGAAAACAACTAGATCACAAAGGCAAACAAGTATACGAAATTTTAAAAATTGGCCCAAAAATATGAAAATTAAAAATTAGTTTCGTTTTCCACTATTTTACTTTCCCCCCACACTTAAGTTTATACTCAATGTGAAAAATAAACTTCAAAGTATGTGAAATAGGGAAAATAAATAAGTAAATAAATAGTCCAAGAGAAACGAAACTCCCCGGCTCAAGAAATCACGATCAAACTCCATATGATAAGGTGCTAAGCAAATGCTAGCATAAGCTTGTGAGATCAATCGATTTCGCTTCCACAAAACATCTCCACACCAAGTATAATGTCACCAATAATCCACTCTCCAAGAGCTTATTTAATCTGCAAAACAAACTAAACTACAAAAACACGTAAAATCCTAAAACTCACTTTCGTAGGCATCACGGTTGCATTTAGCGTATGTAACAAGCCGTTTAAACCCTTTGGTAGCCCGATGGACGAGTGAAGTCTCGTGAGGGTTTCCAGTGAACATACCCACAAAGTTCGAAACATATATATATATATATTATATATATATAATTATTATTATAATAAAATTAATAATAATATTTTTTTTTTTTTTTAAAGAGTACTTATTTATTCACAACGTACTAAAAAACCTTAAAAATGGAAAAATCATGTTTAGGTTAGATAATAATAAAATAATCAAATATCTTAGGAATGATCCCAGAGGACACTAAAACATATTAGATCTAAACACAAACACATAAAAACAAAATACGAAAAATAACTTTTTTTTTTTTTTTTCAATTGGTCCAGCCGATCGGTTGGGCTGGTTTCCTTTGGGCAAAAACATCCAACCGGATCGGCTACGGGGCTTGGCCGATCGGTTGAAAATTAACAAAATTTAAAAAAAAAATTTACCGAGAGCTCCAACCGATCGGCATGGATTCCATCCGATTCGGTTGGCACTCTGGTGACCCAATTTTATTTTTTTTATTTATTTATTTATTTTTGTTTTTTTTTTATGAAAACAAGTTTTACTTATAAACTTTTATTGATAAAATAAAACAAGAACGAATAACGTAACAAATACGAAAATAAACACAAGTAAATAAAACACATAAACACATATTAACTAGAAAAACATAAAGAATATAAAACGCCACTTAAAAAAAAGAAAAAAAAACAAATAAGAGCATGATCACACAAAATGACAAGCACATAGACGCAAGCAAACACAATTAGTCACGTAACGCAAATCAAAACAAAACAATCTAAAAGAAGATAGTCTTATTCAAAATTAATACGAAACTAATCAACATAAAAATAACACGAACAAAAAAGAAACGCAAAAACTTGCAAGAGATCACAGATAAAACATAAAACTCACGAAACAAGAAAAACACAAAATTTAAAAAAAAATTTGGGTCAGAAGTCACCAACCGAATCGGTTATGGGTGGTGACCGATCGGTTGGAATGGTTTGGGTGGTCCAGCCGTTCGGTTGGAGTGGCCAGCCAAGCGGCTAGACGATTCTAGTCAGTTTTGGTGGGGTTTTTCGCAAACACTTTCGAGCAAACTTAGAAAGCAAACATTGAAATGAGCATTTTTAGAACACATGAAACAAAATCACAACATCAAAAACTTGATTTTGATGCCAAGATCATTAAGCAATTATGAGAAAATGAGAGATTTTTTTAAGAAAATAAATGACAAACATTCAAGCAAACATTATGAGCGACAAGCAAGCAATCAAGAACAATCAAACAATAGTAAAGAGACAATTATTTAAGAGCAAGAATAATATAGCATTCGAAGAAACGAGCAAAAAAGCAATTCAATCAAGAACTCAATTCAAACGAACAATCAAAAAAACACACAAGATCAACAAGCAAACAAACAAAAGGATGCAAAATCAAATCCCGGCAGTGGCGCCAAAAACTTGATGTGCTTCCACCGAGCTTTAAATTTATAAACAAGAATTACCGGTTAACTAGGAACACATTCGGGCAAGTATACCCTAGTCATGTGTAGTTAGGGGTTGGTAAGTCAAGGTCGTCCCAAGAGACTTGGTTGCACTCAAGTGTTGTTTGTTTATTTAAGCAAGTAACAAGTTGATGGTTATGATTGTCACGGATCAAACCAACAAGAAAACCAATATAAGAACAAGCACACAAAGAACATACATGTGTGGACAAATGATCACATGGATATTAGGATGTTTAGTTTGGAAAACATATTTCAAAGGTAATCCTTACGACCTATAGAACCAAGAATAATAGTTTAGTGTTTTATAAATCAAATATGCATAAGCCTCAACCAAATGGTCATGTCATGAGCCTTATGCCTAAACCAACAACAACAAAGAATCCTTTTGAACTATAGACTTTGATGTTATTAATTCGTGAAGTTCCATTTACTTGAAAGATGATTAGAACACATATTCAAAAGACTCCTTTCGGCCTTAATCTCAATTAAACCTTTCACTTGTTATGTTTATTAAGTTTCTCATACAATCATCACAAAGTACAAGACCAAAACATTCATTGACTACAAATATCCAAACATGATGTTATCATCATAATCCAAACAAACACTACAAATATCCAAACATCCCTTTATCACAAGTTATCATATGAATCAAACAAGTAAACAAAACTACTTCATGTCAAGATTAATCAATAACCAAAGTTCAACATGAATAATAGAATTCAACATCATATAAGTAACATAAATGTACCCAAAGTAAGATTACAATAGGTAAGGGTGAAGGATTATAGCAACCTTCAAGCCTCCAATTGACTACAATAGTTCTACCAAAACGGAAAATTATATCCAAACGCCTTCAACAGCCCTTGAGCACACTACACGAAATTGGCAAAAGTTTGTGGTCTTTTGGGAGACATAGGTTGGTGAAAATTCGTCCTTGAGGTTAGAGGGTAGACTTTCACAATGAAAACCAAGCCTAAGCACTCCTATATATAGTATAAATCAACCCTTAGCCTCTAAGTATGAAACTTGGGCACTAAGTGTCATAAAGTACAGGTTTATGAGTTATTAGGGCCATATGATCGGACTTGGGGCTTAATGACACTTAAATAAGCATTAAAAATGACTTGGGGAGGTCAGTTTGGTCCATCCGATCGGCTGGATGATTTTGGCTGAAAAGTTGGCTCCATCCGAATCGGATGCGGGCTCATAACGATCGGATGGAGCATTTTTGCAGAAAATGATAAGCACAAAAGTTGTAGATCTTTCTCTTCCGGTTCCGTGGCCGCTTGAATCAACTAAATCGGAGTCCGTATGCTCAACTTATGGCCAAAATGGTGAAGGTGTGTCGGGAACTACGAGTCTTCCATTATTTCTTCATTTTAGCTTGTTTTCTTTACTTCACTTCTCGTTTTCCTTCTTTTGCTTTATTCTTGAGTCTTTGGAGTGACAATTTCATGACTTTACCTTCTCGGATATACTCAAAGAGACTTTCATTTGTCAGAAATTCTTTGTACATGCATAAATCTTCGTTTATTGATCGTTTCTTCTTCTTTTTCTTGGTTTTCTTGGTTGTGAGCTTCCATGAACCTAAAATAGAAAATATACTTCATTAAGTACCATAAGTTCATAAAAGTGACCAAAATATATGCATAAAACCCATGATAACGCTCTTAACAACATGTACAATTTGAGCGTTAGCACCACTAGATGAGCTTTGTTGCGAATTACAGTCATTTCTTCATCCTTTTTGTTCTTCATAACCAATTGAGATCAATAACAAGTTTGTCAATTGGTCTTGGAACTAGTTCCCAACTATCATGTAAACGGTAATGAAGAATTTCCTCCTACATCGCTTCTATCCATGCGTTTTCTGCCATCGCTTCCCGAATGTTATTTGGTTCTTTGAGGCTTATTGAGCAAATTTAAATTCACAATTCGAGGTCTGTGGCAAGTTGTCTTCTCGTTTGAACCGGCCTTGAAGGTTCACCAATAACTTGTTCAATTGGATGGTCTTTAGTCCATTGGAGTGTAGAAGGGTACTTTGGGTTTAACGTATGTATGTTAGATGGTTCTTGTAACCTAGAAGATGATTCCACAGAGTCCGTAGCAAATGGGTTTTCAAATACTTCTTCTTCTAACACAGCATCGTTTTGGTTTTGTGTTGGTTCTTCTTGAAATGATGAGTTTTGGTTTTGCTCATCAACTCTTGGTAGAACGATTTCAATAACTGGAGTTGCTGGAGTTGATGTTGTAGGTCACTAATATCTCAAACACACACACGATATGACTAAAGTAAATACGTATAACTACTATATAATAAGCTACGAATAAGAAAAGATAATAAGCAATAAGAGAAGAAGAATAAGATGAGAATTAGAGAGAATGGGAGGCTTTCACTATTCGAATGATTAAGGAGCAAGGCTTTCGCCACTTACATGAAAAACCAACAAGAAATATGATGCCCCATGCCTTCTATTTATAGGCTTTGTGTTAGGGCAACATTTACTAAATAGATTCTAGAAGGATTAAGCTAAGATGGGCGGTCCATGGGCTTCTAATGGACCGCACCATTAATACAAGTATAAAGCCCTATCATGCAACATTCTCTCTAAATGAACAAGACTTGTAAATATAACAAAACGTGTTCCTAACAATCTCCCCCTAAGTCTTGATCATCAATGTTGCTCGACGTCTTCTTTGCTTCTTAGGCTTCTGTCGTCTTTATAATCTTTGTTTCTTTGTTCTTGTTCTAAGATGATATGATGTTGTCTCGGTCTGCCAATCTCCAACGTCTTCTTCTTCTCCATCATGTTCATATGTCTTTAACTTGTTTTCTGCAACATGTTCTCACATTTCAATCTTAAAAACATGAGAAAGGTTGAAGTGCTTGAACTTTTGACTTTACTGTATCATATGTTGAACTTTTGATGTTACTGAGTCTTTGAGAGAACATTTCTTCAAGATATGAACATGATGGAGTCTTGATGGTCGAACTCCAGCTCCTCAGCAGCAGCAGCAGCAACAGCACGAACCAACCGGTACTTACAGGCTTAGACTTGAGATTGTCAACAGCATAGTGTGAAGACTTTCTCAAATCCTAACCTAGACCGTTTTGAACCGGATTCCCCCGAAAGGGATAACACGGACACACCGAAGTGCACCCACGATTCAGTGAGTCGCTGGAGATCACCCCACGACTGTAGACCGTTTGGAGCAAACACTAAGCGTAACCCACAAGGAGTTACCGAAGTGACCTGCTGTCAGAGTTGTTTGATGTTGCTCTGGTAGGATTTCCATTCAATCATTGATAGTCACAATTGTGACTTCTCTCATGAATGTTCTCGGCAGATTGCTAAGATCTGCGAAGGACACTTTCCTAAGTTACAATTGATGCCCATGATGTAGAACACCAGAGTAATTCTAAGTGTACCTAAGAGATCTTTTATGAATCTCATGGCTCTAGACTCAATTAGTGCACATTTGTTTGGTCATCGGAGGCGTGGAGCAGATTGCCTCCTTTTCAATATCCACACTCTCGTAATGAGAGGTCGATAGATTATGAAGGGTTCTCCGTGTGAATGAAACAACTGTCTTTTGAGAGACACTTGAGTGGCTTAGAAGGTTTATTAGTGCGTCACTGGGTCCATGACGTCTTTTAGTCTTCAATACCGGTGATGCTCATCAACCAGTAGATTATGAATTGAACTCAGTGTCTGCCCTAAGGTTGAACAAATGGAGGGCTATTTCTTTTCACCCTTTTCTTTGCTTTTCTTTTTAATTCTTCAACCCCTTCTTTCTCCTTTCATTCATTTTCTCCTTTTTAATATCATACCTAGGACTTTCTAGTTCTAAACTATTGGTATTGTCCTTGGGTAGATCCCTCCGGCTCTGGCGGATCATAGGACGGTTTTCCCTAACCTTAGTCACCTTATAACTCCATGACTATCCTAATGATGCCATAAACCAAAACCATTGAAAAATCTTTCAAAGTGTCGATAATTGTAAAGAGATTTTGTTGACACCTTGAGAGTTTGATGATTTTCAGAAATACTCCCCCTTAACATGTGCGCATAAGTAATAAATTTGAAATTTGCACATGCCGGAAAGAGTTGGCACTTTTGAATTGATTGACTTTCAATGAACCTGATCGTTGCGAGACACGCTTACATCACCAGTTAAACTGGCTTGAAATTATTACCCGTCCAGATCAGATTCAAAGATTATCGCTCGAAATTGGTACATTCTACTCAGACACGTCCTTTGCGAGACACGCTTACATCACCAGATAAACTGGCTTGAAATTATTACCCGTCCGGGACATGTCCTTTCGACTACTGACTTTTCCTATCGTCAATTCGAGGGTCAATTCTGAGTATGAGCACAAGAGATTCCAGAAAATGAGACATCATATTTTAATCATCTTTTACTTCTCCCCCTCAAAAATAGCATACTCATGATGTTTTTGAAAAAACGTTTATGATTAAAATATGCTGTTTTTGAGTTTTAGGGAAGAATTTCAAGAACATTAGTATTTCTCTGAACAAAGATTATATTTTCAAATACTCCCCCTTAACAAGGGAATACTTGTCCTTATGAGCAGAATGTTTTGAAAAACTTTAGAAAACATTCTGGTTTTAATTCTGCTCATAAGTAAGAAGCTTTCGCTCCTTTTTCAGGATTGAGGCACTGAAGCGTACCTCAGGGTCCTTTCTTTGAGGTCTGGGTTGTACACTGTTATGTGTCCATAAGCCGTAATGCACAGGCCAATATGGAAAGAATAATGATATAAGAATTATGTAATATGAGAATATATTCTTACATCAACCGCCTCTGCCAAAAGTTGAGAATACTGGGTCAGTACGCTGAAATAGTCTGATAGCGAAAGGTGGACGACCCCCAACATAACTTTCTAACCTCCTTATCTGATCACGATGATATAACCGTTCTACAATCTTCCGAATAAACTCCTTAACTTGTCGCACCTCCTTAGAATTCCATCTTCTTGATTTTCCTAACGCTGAATCTCGAACCCGATTAGCTAACCCATCACGTACACTCTTTAAGGTATCGTCATAGAACTTATGAATTTCATTGAATGCCATGAAACGGTGGAAATCCGTTGTACTTCTGTAAACGAACCCAAAGACCGGACTATGTAGCATGGTGTATTGAGGGTCCTTTTTGCTGTTGAGTAGGAATTGCGGTTCAACAAGGTTTAGCTTCGTCTGATAACTTTTGACACCTAGCTGGAGATCCTCTACTCGTTCTTTGATGATTGTTCTCCTGATGTAGTGACATAGAGAGGTACTGAGTGCATATCGAAGCTCGTTTGTCAGATGTTGCAGTTTGCCTTGGACTTTCATCAGATACATGTCTTCAATATCATTCAGGTTCAAATCAGGAAGATCAGCCTCAGAGAATGTGTAGAGATTGTTGTTAATTCTTTTTACTGTGATCTCTTCGAGAAATATATAATCACACCTTCTGGATCCGCTTACACTGGTAACGGCCACTATTTTGAGATCACTGTAAACTGGTTCCCGTGATTTCTGGAGAGCAAGTTTGTACTTGTACCAGCTTTGTCGTTTAGAATACCAGTGATGAATCCCCAACTCTGCATCACGATCATATTTCACGAGCTCTTTAACAAACAGATGTCTGTTAATAGCTTCTTCTTCAATAGCTGACTGTGTATAGTGAGCAGCTGGTGTGAAAGTAATTGACGTAGCATACTTTGTCTTCCCTTGTGCTCCGTTCTTGAGAAGTTCCAGATCGTTGTTGAAGAAAACTTGGAAGGGAATTTCTGAGTGGTGAGATCTTCGTATCACGGGAAGCGGCTTAGTCCAATCAGTGATGTAAGGACGGTTCTTGCCAACTCCCCTGACTACGTCTGGATTAGCCCAGTCGAAGTCACTTGACATTGCGCGTGCAATGTTTTCAAGATGATATTCAAGTTCGGCTGCACTGTTGGATTTATCTTTCAGAAGAATGAAGGCATCGTTCTTGATCCGTCGAAGTTCCCGTTTGGTCATCTTCTTTACGTTAAGACTTCTTTTGATCTCTTGAGTAACAGCAAACGAGCTATCTTCAATTCGGGAAGCTTCGTCAGTCGGAACCTGAGCACTTGCCAGATGATCAAACCATTCATTCCCTAGCTCATCCTTATCATTATCAAGCCAGGTGACAACAGCTGGTTCATTAGATGACTTCTTGCTGCGTGATGACTTGGATTTGGAGGGCTTTGGTTTTGGTGGTGACGGTGGTGAATGCGGTTGATCGTCTTACGGCTGAAATTCCACATCTTCAGCCGTGAAATGCTCATATTGATGTTCGGTTTCATTAGGACCAGATGATTGATGTTTTGGAGGTAGAGATGATGTTGTTTTTCCAGTTGGCTCCTGAATATGAATCCCAGACCCGCTTTTGTGTTTCTTATGTTCGGGGTTCGGGTCTTGATCTTCCTCGTCATCCTCTCGAATACGTTTCCCTTTGTCAGCAGCTACCTTGCACGGTTTCTTCTCAATGTGTGCTTGAAGAGCCGCGATCAGGTTGATTTCTTCTTGAGAAGGAGAGGTAATATCAAAGAGTCTGTCGAGAAGCACAATCTCGATTTCTTCAGTGGTGAGATCTTGAAGCGGTTTGGTTTAGGAAGAAGATGAGACGACTTCTTTGATTTTATCTTCAAGTTGTGAATCAATGTGCTCATTTATATTTTGCTGAAGGTCAGGAAAATATTGCTTGAAAAAATGCCTTGTCTTACGTGTGATATGATCTTTGATATTAAAACCAAGGAATTCATCTATCTTCTTCTTACTTTCCTGCATCTCCTCCACTTGTTGAGACAAGTTCTTGACTAAACTTTCCATTTCAGCCAATTTTGTTGTTGCTTGTTTGTCTCTTTGTGCTTGTGCTCTCTTTACTGCTTGTTTAAGTTTCTTTGCTGCAGGAGACACAACTTCAACTTTTGTGACATGGACAATTCTTCTTTTACTCTTTCCTTTGTAAGCCTTTTGAATTTTCTCAGAAATAGCTGCTTTTGATTTGGGTGATGAAGATCTTGAAGATGATGGAGTTAGAGAAGGAATTGGTTCATCAGATTTAGTAGTTGAGTCCTTATGAGGTGAGGGTGGAGGTGTAGGATTCTCAGGAGGTGACCCAGGAGGTGTCTTAGGTGATGAAACAGGTGAGGATTGAACTGGTGGTTGTTCCTGTTGCTGTTGAGGGTTACTAACGACCATAGCAAGTTCAGTTGGAGGAATTGTATCATTAGATTTAGTTGTGTCCTTTGGAGGGGAAGGAGGAGGTGTTGGAGTGTGAGAACGTATGTAGCTATCTGCTTCCAAGTCAGCTTGAGCATCCTCCTTACGTTTTCTTTCTACTTCCTCTTGTCTTGCCTGTTCCTCAAGATCCATGGTAGCTTTAGTTGTTTTATCTCCCAGAATGTCCCTTTCTTCTTCCATGTTCCAATCTTCTGTATCATCGTTACGTGGTTGTTCCCCGAGATTGTCGTCAAACATAGAATCAGAGATTTCCTTGTCAGATAAAACAATATTGCTTTCCAGATCCTTTTCCTTCTCCTCCTGAGTCTGTGCTCCCAAGTCGGGTTGATTAACCGAGCTTGGTTGCTGAGAAGAGACCGATTCAGCCTTATCGAGTTGATTAATCGTATCGGGCTGAACCTTGGTTGTTGCAGCACCAGATCCTTCGGATTGATTAATCGGATTAACTTGGGTCGATGCAGCTTCATGAACAGTTTCGGATCCTCCAACTCCATGTGTTCTCTCATACTCCATCTGTTGCTCCAATACTTTCCTTGCCCTTCGCTCTTCATCTTCCTTTAATGACTTGAGACTCTGCTTTTGTGCATTTTCCTGAGAGATCTTATTATGAAGTTCTGCCTCTTCAACAGTCATAAAGACAGGTTCTTCTTCAGATTCAGATGATTCAGAGGCAGACTCAGTATCTTCATCAATGATTCTACTCGGTTCAGGTTTTGGTTGGGGTTTGCTTGGTACTCTCCTCTTGATGACAGTAGTTCGGGGATGTCGTTTCTTTGGTTCAGAGACACTTGATGCACTACCCGTCTTAGTCTTACTTCGAGAACGAGTCTTAGAAGATCCTGATTCTTTAACCAACTTAGCAAGACCCACACGATGTTCACGAAATGCCTTGTCGTAATCAAGATATGCTTTAGTTTCTTTTACCTCATTAGTCATCAGAAATTCTGGCAATCGTGCACCTTGTTTGCGCTTGCTTTCTTTTGGAAAGTAGACCTTGCTTAAGGTTTTATCCATTCTGTACTCATGAACCTCTTGATCAGTAGGACGCTTATCAAGGTCTTGATGTTGATCAAGTAGATAGCTAATGAGAACTTTGGTGTATCGTACAAATGGAATTTTCTTGAAGGTTTTTCGCATTAGGTACATTATGTCTTCCCAAATGAGAGCAGCAAAGTCAATTGGTTCCTGGTTCACAAATCCCCATAAGACTTGAAGATGAGAAAGTCTTGGATGCTCAAACCCACTATCTCTTCCAGATATGGAATGGGTTATAATGAAGAAGATAGTTCTACAGGGTTGAGGAATGTATCTAGCATTGACTTTGGAGATTGTGGTTAATGGTGTATCTGGTTGAACATCATAACCAATGTCTACCAGGAATTGCATGATTTCTGATTCTGAAGGTGTCGGGTGGAATTGGTTAGAAGTTTCAGGTGCATCTGGAAGTTTTAAGGCTTTACGGAGTGTGGCAGGTGTGACTCTGATTTTTTTACGATCCAGTGTACAAGTGAAATACTTGTCATCATTGCTTCTTGTGAAGGTATCTCAGAGTTGATGAATGTATAGTTCTGGAATGGTGTCCGAGCTATCAAGAATATCCCTGCACTTATGAACTTTGAGAATCTCCACTGCAATCTGGCAACTTGAGTCAGAGCACTTGATCTTGTCCAGTTCAACACGTGAATTGTTCTTTCCAATTTCCAGAGTATACCCGTGAGGAAAGACTTCATCTTTGGTGAGAGCAGGAAGAGGTTGTTGTTGTGAAGTCGCCATTGATGTGTTTCTGAATCAACAATCATATACGAATATACAGAATGCATGTTTGTTAGAAAATTGTTAGCTTTAGAAGCAACACATGGCACCCTATTGCATTTATGATTGGATATTTCATGCTTGGTCAAAGAATTTATCAAGAGTTAGCCAAGTTCTATAAAATTTGATTAATTTCAATAAGTATAAAAGGATATAACTAAGGAAATTGATCAAATTCTATATCAGATCACAACTGCGATAATTATGTCAACTGCGATAATTATCCAATCAAGATAAGTATCCCAACTGCGATATTTATCCAACTGCGATAATCATCCCAACTGCGATAATTATCCAACTGCGATAATCATCCCAACTGCGATAATTATCCCAACTGCGATAATTTTGGCCAACTTCGATAAACTCTTGTACAAGAGTTTACGATAATATTGTCGATGAACAGTTACTCAGATCTTATCGTGATTCATTATAACTTATGATTTGTATCCACAGATTATCACAAACAACTTTTATGACTATTTTGAGCATTCTGGCTAAGTTATAACACAAACGAACCACAAAAACGCAAAAATCAAACTGCTCGAGTTCGTGTTCTTCATAAACCCTTAAACTTAATAATTTCACTTAATGTGTTTCTGGGTACAATCCAAGCATGCCAACTTTCAATTAAACATCAAACAACAACATTCCAAGAAACAATTTACACAATAACACATAAACAAAGTTTTCCCCAAATTGACGCTTAAACCCTAAAATCCAATTAGAACAATTTGTAGTTACTGGGAGTAATTAAGCATGCAATATAGGTTCATAAACAATGTATAAGCATTATCGTACAATTATTTACAACACAAACACTCTTAATCATAAATCCCCAATTTTACGCAAAACCCTAGAACTAAACATTACAATTCTGGTCGTTCTAGCCGTTGGATCATGATTCTGTTCAAAACCATCTTTAATAATGACATGATAAACATAAGAACACTCACAAAATTCAAGGATCTTGATCGGATATGCAGAATGACTAACAGCCGTTGATGATGGTGGGTGGGTGATATTAAATTCGGTTGGTGAGAATGTCAGTTGTAATAACTGCGGTTAATATTTGACTTAAATATCTATTAATTAACTTTGCAATCTTGACAACTTTAGTCCCCTAACCTTGATTCTTTGAATGCTAAGTCCTAAACCACCATCATGTGACTAACTCTAAGTCTCAAATATTTCATTTAAGGCACATAACTTTTTCCATCTTTAAATCTTATCACCAAACTTTGTGAAGCAACAATTTCTGAAAGTATGCAAGTACAATTTTAAAAAATTGTGGTAAAAATTATCTCCCCCTCAACACGTGTTCAAAAATAATTTGAGACATTGTAAAATAAACAACGTGTTGGATAAGGGTTTGTACTTGCATTTATATATATATATATATATATATATATATATATATATATATATATATATATATATATATATATATATATATATATATATATATATATATACAAAGATAGTTTGGATGTTTGACTTGGTTAATGGTTTTTAAGAAACTTTTCCAAATCATTTGGCGTCAAACATCTCATACCAATCCTGTGAACCAGATCCACAAATCTTGCATGAGGCAAGGCTTTTGTGAACAGATCCGCCAGTTGGTGTTCAGTTCCCACAAAATATAATTCAACAGTACCCTTTTCCACGTGTTCCTTGATGAAATGATACCGGAGATCAATATTCTTTGATTTGGAATGCTGCACGGTGTTGCATGAAATAGCGATGACACTCTTGGAATCACAGTACATAGGAATCTTGTTGAATATGTATCCGTAGTCCATCAGTTGTGATCTCATCCAGATGACTTGAGCACAACAGGCAGACATGGCTACATATTCGGATTCTGTTGGAGACAGTGAGGTGCAGTCTTGTTTCTTTGATTGCCAAGAGACGAGCTTGTCACCCAAGAATTGAACTCCCCCTGATGTACTCTTGCGTGTGTCTAAGCATCCTGCATGGTCAGCGTCTGAAAATGCAACAAGTTCAAACCCAGAATCCTTTGGATACTAGATCCCCAAATTAATGGTTCCCTTGATGTATCTAAGGATTCTTTTAACGGCTGACAAATGCCGTTCAGTCGGTCTAGACTGATATCGGGAGCAAAGATATGTGGCAAATACAACATCCGGTCTGCTAGCCGTGAGATACATGATCGAGCCAATCATACTACGATACTTCATAGGATCAATGGGTGTCCCATGTATGTCAGCATCTAGCTTTGGGGATGAGGAGGACATGGGGGTATTATAGGTGTCACAGCTGGTCATACCATGCTTTTTCAGGATTTCCTGAGCATATTTTGACTGACTTAGAAATATACCACGGGGTGATTGATGAACTTGCAATCCTAAAAAGAAGTTAAGTTCACCCATCATAGACATCTCAAAGTTTTGTTTCATCGGTTTAGAAAAAGCGTTTGAATATTTTTATTGGTTAAACCAAAAATAATATCATCCACATAAATTTGAACAATGAGAATGTCTTCCCCGTGTGTTTGTATAAATAAAGTCGGGTCAACAGTTCCAATGGTAAAATGATTAGCAAGGAGAAATGCAGATAGTTTATCGTACCATGCCCTCGGGGCTTGTTTAAGGCCGTATAGGGCTTTCTTAAGCCGATATACATGGTTTGGATGATCTGGGTCCACGAAGCCTTCTGGTTGTGACACGTACACCTCTTCTCGGAGTTGTCCATTGAGAAATGCCGTCTTCACATCCATCTGATAGACTGTGATGTTCTTGTGGGCTGCGTATGCCAGAAACATTCGAACTGCCTCAATCCGAGCTACTGGAGCAAACGATTCCTCGAAGTCAATACCCTCTTCTTGGCTATACCCTTTTGCTACCAGTCGGGTCTTGTTACGAATCACTGTACCATCTGCACCCAGCTTATTCTTCCAAATCCATTTCAATCCAACAACATAAACTCCATCTGGTCTTTCAACTAATTCCCAAACTTCCAAACGTTTGAATTGTTCCAGCTCTTCTTGCATGGATTCAATCCAGTTGTCGTATGTAAGGGCTTCTTTGATGTTTTTCGGTTCAGATTGACAGACAGTGAGTGCATACATGCAATGTTCACTATCTGAGTGAAGTTTTTGTCTTGTGATGACTGGATTGTTAGGATTTCCAATAATATTTACCAAGGGATGATCTTTTGTCCATTTGTGGGTGGATGGAAAATGTTGAATGTTGTTTTGGTGGTCTGACGGGTCCATATTGCTCGAGGATGATTCTCCTGGTTCTGGAATGGTTGGTGGTGGAGCAAATGGATTGAAGAATGCATTCCCGTCATAATCTGAAGGTGTGGGAACTGGGTTAGAAGTGGGGGAAGGATCTTCAACTGCTGGTGGAGGTGTTTGAACCATGGGTGATGAGGGTTCAGGTTGCGGTGCATCGTTATCAACTGCTGTAGAAGTAGTTGCAGATTGATCAGGTGCTTGATGTGGGACTTGTTGAGCAGCGGAACTGGTGGAAGCATCTGATGCACTATTAACACGAACTTCATCAAACATTGGTGCAAACAAATCTTCCAGATCTTTCCTTTTAAAAGGTAAAGGAGCAGCCGAAGATTCTGGGAAGTTTAGACGATTATGTTCAGGTTCTAAGCAGTCTTGCTCAGAAGCCATTTCCGTGAGTTCATCAAAATTTGCGTGTATAGTCTCTTGAATTTCCCCGGTCCGACGATTCCAAATTCTATATCCCTTAGAATTCTCACAGTAGCCAACGAATATCCCAATATCTGCTTTAGCCTTAAGTTTACCAAGATCATCTCTATCATTCTTCGGGTAACACAGTGCTCCAAAGACATGAAAGTAGTTGATATTTGGTTTTCTGCCTTGAATAAGCTCATATGGAGTTTTGTTGTGTCGTCTGTTGATCATGCCGCGGTTCTGGGTATAACATGCAGTATTAACAGCTTCAGCCCAAAGGTAATCTGGTAATTGAGCATTGATCAACATTGTTCTAGCTGCTTCCACAAGCGTACGGTTTCGTCTTTCAACTACACCATTCTGTTCGGGAGTGCGAGCAATTGAATATTGATGAACAATCCCATGCTTCTCAGTGTATTCCCGAAGGGTTTGATTCTTAAATTCAGTGCCGTTGTCTGTACGAATAATCCTGACGGTGTTACGGACTTGAACTTGAATCTTTGTGAGAAACGTGATGACCATTGACGGAACTTGATCTTTTGTCCGAAGAAAGTAGACCCATGTCCATCGTGAGTAATCATCCACTATTACCAAAATATACCTTTTCCCGTTAATAGTTTGAACCCGCATTGGACCACACAAATCCATATGTAGCAGCTGGAGGACATGCTCTGTGCTGTGTTCTATTTTGGGAGGAAAGTGAGCACGGTGACTTTTCCCTTGTTCACATGCAGAACACAAATGATCTTTGGCATATCTGAATTTCGATAATCCGTCAACCAATTTATTTCTTGTAAGGTCGGTCATGGTTTTGAAGTTGAGATGAGACAATCTTTTATGCCATAACCAAGCCTTTGTGGGAGTAGCTTTGGAGAGTAAACAGATAGGAGATGAAGCTGTCATGCCTTCAAAGGATATGGTGTATAGACTGGTTCCGCGTCTTCCTTTCATCAAATCATTTCCTTGAAAATCACGAATGAAGCAAGTCTTCTCCCTAAATGCTACTTCTAAATCTCCGTCACAGAATTGTCCCACTGAGAATAAATTGTGACCAAGGCCTTCAACATAGTATACACGACTGATCTCGATGTTCCCATTAACATAATCTCCATAGCCCATTATTGCTGCGAAGTGATCATTCCCGAATCTGACCGTTCCAATGAACTTTGCCATAAAGTTTGTCAGAAGCTTGAGGTTGCCGGTTATGTGTCGGGAGCACCCGCTATCAACAATCCAGAGAACAATTTGAATCACCTGCATCACAAATATTGGAAACAGGTGGAGAATTGATAACGGTTGGACCCGTTGGGTTAGAAACACAAGATTTAATTATTTTAGGAACCCATTTAAAGCTTGCAGTGTTTTGTAACCAACGTTGCCATGTCCAACTAGTCTCAGCCTTTTTCCTAATGAATGCACTAGGTGATTTAGTTGTCTTGGGTTTGGCTATGGGTGTTTCAATAGTTTGCACAGAAACAACTAGTGGTGGTTTCCCTAAAATGGACTTGGCAACAGTTTTGAGCCTAGAGGAAGAGCCACTAGTTCGTTTCTTTTTACGTTTCAACAGAGTTTTAGTAATGCAGTTTTGATGATCACCAGATAATATACTAGCACGACAAACAATACAACTAGCATCAACCAAAACATTAACATTATCATTCATAGTTTCAACATCTGTTACATCATTCCTAGAATTAGACTTAGCTAAGGTCGATTCTATTCCTGACATTACATCTGTGTTATTCAAACTACTTTCTTTAACTTCTGAAGACTTAGATGATCCATTCCTAGACTTCCTGACTCTACTCTTCTGTTGTTTCTTGGGAGTCTTGGAACTGCTAGCCTTAGAGATAGTATCTAGTCCTGTGGAAATAGAAGTGTTTGCATTAGTGGTTGAGTCTGATGCTTGGGTAGTTGCTTTGTCTACTACATACATCCCTGGGGCAATCTTATGAATATTTTCTTTGCCTTTGTCTAAAACTCTGATTTTCTTCTTCAGATCAACAATGATGTGTTGGAATTCTTGATTTTGTGAATCTAATTTTCTGTTGAAGCGAACTGTGTCATTTCTGTTTTGAAGAATTTCATCCAGTTCCTTTTCATTTTCAAACAGTTTAAGTCTTAAGAAAGCCTTTGTGTCCTTGTGATTTTCAGGAACATGACTGTTTTGAAATGATAAAGATCCTATGAGATTTTGAAATTTTAGTTCAAATTCAGCACTTTGATTTTGACACCAATCAAGCCTTTTTTGAAGGTTAAAAACTTTGTTTTCCACATCATTGTTGATTTGTCGAAGATCCTCATTCTCTTTGACCAAATTTTCTATTTCCATTTGCAACATCTCAACATTTACAGCATGATCATTCACAAGTAATTCATTGCATGACTCATAAAGCGAATTCATAATCACAGAAATAACGTCATAACACAGAACTTTTTCTAAGAGTCGATCAATTTCGTTTTTCAAAGTTTTCTTTTGATGTTTTTGTTTTTGAATTTTGTCGTCCTGTTCTTTGAAAATGCCTTTCATAGATTCAACTTCCGCGAATAATTCTTGTTCCCATTGTGTTGCATATTTCTTTAGATGTTTGACATGAGGCAGAATTTTCTTTTGAAGAATGTCTCGCTTTTCTTTCGCGACGGGGGAAAGAAAAGTAGGGACTTCGATTTGAGAATTAAACTCAATTTCATTTTCCAAGAAAAATATGTCTTCCATAATTATATCAAAATATCGAAATAATTTACTTTCTGGTAATTTTGGATCAACATCATCGTCCTCAGTCAAATAATCCTTGAAATGTGCAACATTTTTGGAAACAGGAAGTATTGTAGGAGAAGCATGTATGTTTGTGTTAACAAACGTTTGTTCTGTTTCGTCTTTTGAGGGGACAAATTTGATTTGACGTCTTGCATTATAATCATGATGAATTCTGGAAAAATCTTTGTCAGTTTTTGGTCGACTCTCAAGTTCTTTTTGACGTTCAAGAATTTCAATTTCTTCATCATTACCAAGCACAACAACTCTTTGAAAGGTATCATCAAGTAATAATTCTGCATTGTATAACTTGGGATTTTTGTTGAGTACTTTAGAAAGAAAACATGGTTGGTCACTGCCAATAGCAAATCCAACTCCTTTCAGAACTGGTTTTACCGATAGCCTTTGAATTTGAGTTATGGATTCACCATTTTTGTAGACAATAGTTTGAAATTCTTTAAGTTTGGATTCCAAAGTGACAATTTCTTCAAGATATGAGTCGACACGTTTACTTGAGGCTTGTTTTTCTTCAAGAAGATTATTTTGAGATGTTGAAAGCTCAGATTGAGTTTTTAACAACTCAGAATTTAAAGCATTAATTTGTAATTTGAATTCAAATTGATCCTTTTCTTGTTGAGAGAGAAGCTTAGCCTTAGAAACGGTTAACTCACGAACTTGATGTTCTAAATTTTGAACTTTGACGTACTCTTTTTGGAAAGCAATCTCAAAACCTTTTTCACGTTTTTCTTGTTTTTGATATCCTGAAAGTTGTAGTTTATAGCACTCATTGTCCTTCGTTAACAATGCAATTTTCTCTTTCAGATTTTTATTGATTTCATTGCATTTTTCAATTTGTGATTGGGTGGTCATTAACAAGGCCTGAAGCTCTGAATCTTGATCAGGCAAAGGATCATTTTGTTCAAGATGATCCAAATTTTCATCTTCAATAGGATCATCAAATGAAACGACAGTTTTATCATCATCAAATGATACAACAGTGTTTATTGGATCATCTGATGGAGATGAGAATGATGAATCAAGTTGAACAGAATTATCATTTGTAGATGAAGATGCAGATGGTGAAGCAATTTTATGTATAAGACATTGTGGATCAGGTACCTGAGATAGACCATCGGTGTCATAGACCGGGCCTGTCTTGGACATGTTCATCTCTTGCATGTTTGCCATGAGCATTACTGCAGCATTTGCTTCAAGATCTTCCATCTCATCATCAGATGCAGCATTGGCCATGAAGCTTTGTTCATTCTGAGTTATCATTCCTGCTGCTTTTTCATCTTTGAGAGCCATTAGAAGAGCTTCCTTGTGATATGCACTGCCCATAGTACGAGGCTTTGGACACGCATTTGCCATGTGACCATTCCCACCACAGTTGTAGCATGTGATTGAAGTATTTGCAATTCCTTTCTGTGCATTCCCAGCCATCTGATTTCTGCTCTGTGTAGTACCCACACTGTTCCTGTTACCCCCTGTAGAATTAAACATGTTCCCTCCTGACTGAAACCTTTGAGACCCATAGTTTCCACTGTTCCCTGAACCATATCTGCCCGAAGACCTATTCTGAATTTCCACTCTGCCATCATTAACAACAGCTTGATTCCTGGTATTGGAGGATGAACGAAGACGGTTGTTGGATTTGGTGAACTTGCCAAATGCCTTAGCAATTAATCCAAATGCTTCATTAAGAGAGTTGAATGCATCCTCCTCTTCATCATAATCAGCGTTTGAGTACAACATGGAATCTGAGTTGTTATATGGAACCATTTGGTTGTCAGAGTATTGTGATGGTGCTTCATATGGGATGATTTGGTTAGAAGGTTGTGGTTGAAAACTTGGTTGAAAAGATGATTGTCCAAATTCCTGGTTTGGTAGTGGAAAGTTGGATTGAGCAACAAGAGCAAGTGAGTTAGGTGTTGGTGCTGGTATGAAACCGCCTCGTGCTGCAACTTCCTTATCTACCTCAGATTGATGTTGTTTCAGAAAGTCATACATTAGTCCATACTTGACTTCACCAATCTTCTTAGTTTTCCTGACAAATGTTGCATATTTCTGCCATTCTGGTCCAAGGCAACCCAGAAATTTTGAATTGATAGCAATCTTAGGTAACTTGATGTCATGAAGATCGAGGTCATTTACAACATTTGTGAAACGGTGGTAGTATGATTTAATTGTCTCCCCTGGTTCCATGATGAAATTGTTGTATTCCATGTAAAGCTTTGACTCAAGGTCTTCTTGATTTAACTCAGTCCCTTCCATGAGAAGATGCACATGTTCCCACATGTCTTTGGCAGTCTTTTGAGCATCAATACTTCGGTAAATAGGATTAGGAATCCCTTGAAGTATGTAAGACATTGCCAACTGATTTGCCTCTTGTTGCAGTGTTTGTTCATTTGTGTAGTTAGCGACAGCAATGGGAGTTGATGTTTCTTCTCTTTCTGTAGTTCCTGGAACAACATTTACTGGAAGTGGAAAGGGTCCTTCTTCAATGGCTTGCTTAAGATATTTCCCATGGGGTTTACGGAGTTCAATGAATCTGAGAAATCTACTAGCCCACTGCACATAGTTACCAGGTGTCAGCATAGGTGGAGTGTCCTGATTCCCAGCTTCATGTCAGGATTGCTGACTGCTGATTGCCTCACACATCTTGTTAAACCAATGTGGCTCTCTGGAGTAGGATGGATTGTTCAGCATTTGATTCTGTTGCATGATTTGTTGTGGGGATAGTTGTGGTGGAGAGAGAAATTGATGCTGTTGCACGAATGCTTCTTGTTGTTGTTGTTGATAATAAGGATGAAATTGCTGTTGTTGAGGATATTGCTGTAGCTGATAGTAGTAATTGAAATGAGGTGGTTGAGACATGTCTGGATCTTAAAGATAATTAAGATATATGTTGATGAGTTATGTTAAGTTGGTTTGGAAATCAGAAGATTTTGTCCAACTGCGATAAGTACTGTTCACTAAAGTGCGATAAGGACAGTTCACCAAATGCGATAAGTACAGTTCACCAAGTGCGATAAGTACAGTTCACCAAATGCGATAAGTACAGTTCACCAAGTGCGATAAGCTTCAATAGCGATATCGATAGTAGAAAATGCAATAAAAACTAGAAAGTGCGATAAACAATGACAATTTTGATATGTTATCTTAAAGTACGATAAGTTATAGCAAAATGCGATAAAATATCAAACTGCGATAAGATAAGATAGCAAACTGCGATAATTTATGGCAATTGCGATAGTTTTATCTCAATTCCAAGTTCGATAATTCTCAACTCTTGTACAAGAGAAGAGAAGCAACCAAGTCGAAGTATTTTCACTTTCTTATACAAGAAAGTACAATACTGAGTCCCAATGCCGATAACTGAAGATCTGCCAAATGCGATGAAACCCTAACTTATCTTGATTCGAACTGCGATAAAACCCTTAGTTGTCGAAGTTCACTCAGAAAGCAAAAATTTCACTTTTCATCAACTTTTCCAATTCGCTAATAACATGGATTACACCAAATCGTCCAAATAACCAATAAAACCCGATTGTTTTTTACTTTAAACGATTAGTAATCACTAGATTTGATGAAGATTAAGCTCGTTAACGTATAACAAATGAAATTCGATGAAGATTTGTGAAATTTCAACGAGATCAAAGCTACTTTTCAACACGAACAATAGTTTAACGTTTGAACAAAAAAACCTTATGAAATCTATAAAACCAACGTAGTAAACGATACTAATGACTCAAAAAACACGATCCTAATTATCCCTAGGCGAATGATACCACTTGTAGGTCACTAATATCTCAAACACACACACGATATGACTAAAGTAAATACGTATAACTACTATATAATAAGCTACGAATAAGAAAAGATAATAAGCAATAAGAGAAGAAGAATAAGATGAGAATTAGAGAGAATGGGAGGCTTTCACTATTCGAATGATTAAGGAGCAAGGCTTTCGCCACTCACATGAAAAACCAATATGAAATATGATGCCCCATGCCTTCTATTTATAGGCTTTGTGTTAGGGCAACATTTACTAAATAGATTCTAGAAGGATTAAGCTAAGATGGGCGGTCCATGGGCTTCTAATGGACCGCACCATTAATACAAGTATAAAGCCCTATCATGCAACATTCTCTCTAAATGAACAAGACTTGTAAATATAACAAAACGTGTTCCTAACAGATGTAGTTATGGTTGAGGGAGTTGGTGGGTCAGCTTCGATTGTTGTAGATGCATCGTGTGGTGGTGGTGGTGGTTGGTGGTTTTGAGCGGGTGCAGCGGAATGTTGTTGAGATGCATTTATCGAAGGTCCACCATAGTATTCATCAAACATTAGCTCGAAGAAATTTTCTAGTTCTTGGTCTGAAGGTTTTTCAGTGGTTGTTGATTGAGCTACTAGAGGCACGAGTCCTGAACTAATGTGTCCAGAAGTCTGCGGGTTTGGTGTGGGTCCTAATCTGTTTTGATTAGAAGCCATTGGGTTAAGCGCGGGTTCTAGAGCGAGTCTCTCAGAAGCCATTTGTGAAATCTCGTCAAACTTCACATTCATTGTCTCCATTATCCTTTTTGTTCTTCTATTATACACCCAGAATTCCCTCGAGTTTTCTGAGTATCCAATGAAGATTCCAATATCACCCTTAGCTTTCAGCTTCCCTAGATCTTCTCTGTCATTCGTCGGATAGCACAAAGCGCCAAACACGTGAAGGTAAGAGATATCAGGTTTTCTGTTGTTTACATGCTCATATGGTGTTTGATTGAATCTTGGATGGATTAGGGAACGGTTCTGAGTGAAACAAGCAGTGGCTACAGCATCAGCCCATAGAAATAACGGTGCACTAGAATAAATTAGCATTGTGCGAGCAGCCTCCACAAGAGTTCGATTTATTCTTTCAACTACCCCATTCCGCTGTGGAGTTCTAACAACGGATGTCTGAAGTGTGATTCCAGCATCTTCAAAATAAGTTCTTAACTCCTGATTTGTGAATTATGCGCCATTTTCTGTTTTTACTATCCTTACTGGAGCTTGTAGTAGGACTTGAATACGCTTCAGAAAGGTGATGATGATGCCTGGTGCTTCGTCTTTTGACCTCAGAAACTTTACCCAAGTATATCTCGAACAGTCATCGACGATAACACGAATATACTTCTTTCCGTTTATGCTTTCAACTCTCATTGGGCCACATAAGTCCATGTGCAACATGTGTAACTTAGCTTCCGAACTGGGTACGATTTTGGGTTTATATGATGCCTTTTTGCTTTTTCCTAGTTCGCAAGACGGACATAGGTGCTTCTTGGTGTACTTGAACTTAGGGAGTCCGTTGACGATGTTGTCTTTGGCTAATTTGTTGATGGTGTCGAAATTGAGATGGGATAATCGTCTATGCCACAGCCAGGACTTAGTTCTAGATGCTCTTGTCATAAGACAAATTGGTGATGAAGAGGCCATTTGGTTGATGTCGATAGCATACAAGTTGGTACCGCGATTCCCAGTTAAGAGATCGGTGCCTTCCAAATTTCGAATGAAGCATGTATTCCTCCTAAATGAAACCTCTAAACCTGCATCACAAAACTGCCCAACTGAAAACAAGTTGTGTCCCAACCCTTCGACGTAGTAAACTCAAGTGATTAAATAATTCTCAAATTGAAGATCTCCATAACCCAGAATAGCTTCTACATGATCATTTCCAAAGCGTACAGTTCCCATGAATTTTCAGACAAAATTGATCAGCAGCTTCAGATTCCCTACGAAGAACAGAAAAGTTTGTTTTTGGAAACCGTTTTGATGTTGGTTCCTTGGGGTTAGGGGTAAAATCTGGATCACAGTCATAGAAGTTTCTACTGTTTCAACTTGAACAGTTGTCCATATCCTATTCTTGAGTACAAACATTCTACCCGTTGGTTTCCACTCAAAGCAAGTACTAGTCATCTTATCACTGGTGGGTGACCTAGATCGGGTAACTAGTCTTCCTACTGTTTTAGCGCTGGTTCCTTTAGGAACACTCTTCTGTGCAGACTTAACATTCACATTATTAGAAACATAATCATCATGAACATCATTAAATAAGCATTTCTAGCACATTAAACAAACAGAGTCATTACATGCATGAAAATCAGTACGTTTGACATTACATTCAGATGAAATATGTCTCTTATTACAAAGCGGTAAATTCCTAGGGTGTTCTTCTACTTCTTTAACTTTATTCTTGCATCTACTCTTAGAGACAGGCGAGACTCTATTGTTCCTTGTACTGCTCCTAGGCTGTAGTCTGCTACTCCTAGAGGTGCTTTCTAGTCTTGTAGAAGGTAAGGCACACTCATTAGGATTCACATTGTTGTCCTTAGCATTTTTCCTAGTCCCGTAAGGATTGTTTTTTATGCTCATGTCGTTTGTTCCATATGGTTTAGATGTAGAGGCAGACGCAATAGTGGGACTAATCCTATAAAGGCCAGGTGCTATCACTTTTGTTTTTTCGACAACCGCTTTTCCTTTATCAACAATCTTTTCTTTTTGCATGGGCAAAGGTTGTAGAGTGACTGGTTTTGACAAATCTTTTTTCTCATCGACTTTTGGAGAAAACTGAGAAATTGACATTTTAGGTTTGTCAATCGGTTTAGAAAGGTTAGGTTTCTCCGAAGTCGATGGTTTTGCAAACTTAGTATCCACACCCTTTCCTTTTTGACTTTCCAGCTGAGCTCTCAGAAGATCATTTTTCTCTTTCATGTCCTTGTAGGCACGCTCATATGACAGTTTTTCATACTTGCATTCCTCGGTTTTTCGATCAAGTTGTTTAAAATATGACACGTTTTCTTTTTCAAGTTTTACAAGAGCATTTTCATATTTTGAAACAATTTCAGGGGTCTCAGACTGGAGTCTTTCATGGTCTTCAATAGAATATGTTTGTAAAATAATGGACATAATATCGGTAGACATAACTGCTTCGAAGAGAGAGTCATTTAGGTTTTCCAAAAGTTTTATTTTTTCAAGATTTTCATTAGCTTCCTTTACTAGGGATTTGTGGTCCTTGACAAAGTCGGTTGTTTCTTTCAAAAATTCTTATTCAAAATGAATTACTCTTGCATTAATGTTATTCAGTGGAATAGTAATTTCTGTTTCAAACACCTTTTTCATCTCTAAATGAAAACCTGAATTCCAGTTGTTAATACTGATATTGGTATTTGACGCAACAACTCGTTGAAGTGTTTCAATTCTCGTTTCAACGTCATCTAGAAATCCTCTAGCAGCACTTGTGTTAAAAGGATTGTTTGAATACATTTGTTCCATGTTTGAAAAAGTTTTCGAGACAACTTTTTGTGTTGCAAATTGTTTTGTAACAACTGGTTTTCTGGAAAAAATTGGTGTTTGTTTTTGTGAGACAAAAGTAATTCCAGAGAGTTTGTTAAGTTTGTCGTAATCAATTGGTTTTAACTCTGAGTTCTTTTGTTTAATTTTAGTTTGACTCTCTTTAGCAACTTCTATCGTTTCCTCAGAATCACGAACAACGGGAGGATCATGTTTAGCATATATCACATTTCCATTGTACAATACATTTTGTTCTTTCTGAGCTTTCTTGAAAGTATAAGGATTTTCGCAACCAATAGCTAGTTTTTTCATTGTGTGTAAAACGGATTTGGATATTTAATAAGCATATGAATGGTTTGACTTGAATGACCCGTTTTCACAAGCAAATCTTCCAACTTTTTGATTGTTTCTTGTTTCTCAATGATTTCATCAAGAAGATCATTTTCACACTTTGAAAAATCTGCTTCTAACTGTTTCTTCTCTTTTTCAAGATCAAAACAAGTTGATTGTTGTTTAGAAAGTTGGTTTTTCAAATCAGAAATTTCCGCGTTTAAGGATTTTATTTTCATGTGTAAATTAAAATCAAGTGTGTCATACTTGATTAGTAATTGTTTTTATCTTAAAACAGAATTTTGATGACCAGTTTCTAATTCTGACTGTCGTTTTTTATTGAACTCAAAAGCTTTTTCGTTTTCGTTATACCTCTCAAGCTAAGCGGTCATTTTCTCATTCGCGGTCTTAACATCGCGATTGACCTTTTTCACTTTCTCAATTTCAATGCTACAATTATTCAGTAATGATTCAAAGAGAGCATGTGTTTCCTCATCAGTCTCAGTATTCTGTGTAACTGAGCCTTCACTCAGATTCATATCTGGAGTTGCTGAGTTAATATTGCTACTACTTGGCTCATCCATGTATGTATCATAAGTGGGTGTTGGAGTCTCAGAATGTTGTGCCTTTATGAGGAGACATATCGAATATTACATTATTATAGCATGGATTGGTTATTGGTACCTCAGAAAGTGCATTGGTGTCATAAACATGAGGTGTGTCAGAATCCGTGTCGTATTTAGCCTCCTGAAGATTTGCCATAAAGATGCAGTTCGCATTGATTTCCTTACATTCTTCCATGTCATCCATAAGAGCCATAAAATCATTTTCCTCAGCACTCAACTCAAACCTTGCTTCTTCCTTCTGTGCCAACAGCAACACTTTCTGCAGATATGATGGATCTTTCTTTCTCGGCTTAGTAGGGCAATTCTTTGCAATGTGACCTACACCTTGACAGTTGAAACACTTTATCTGATTTCCTTGATTCATATTTCTATAAGTCCCGCCAACTGGAGCTGCAACATTCCCAATCTGATTGCCCACTGTCTGATTCCCAACATTTTGACCCCTTTGATTTCCAACATACTGACCCATCTGATTTCCTACATTCTGCATATTCGGATTACCCAACTAAAATCCAGTAGCATATCCCTTCTGATTCCCAATAACTCCAACCATTTTTCCTCCATGACCCATATTGAAACTTGGCTGAGCAATCTGCTTGTTGCGAGTATTCGATGAAATCCTTTGGTTGTTGTTTGTTGGTGTAGAATAGCGTCCTTGAAATGCCTTTGTCAAATAAGCAAATGCTTGTGTCAAAGCAGCAGTAGATTCATCATTGTCAATGATCTCGGGTTCTTGGAATTGTTCATAGTGTTGTTGTGGAATAACTTGTTGTTTTGTGGGTAGAATTGTTGTTGTGGGATGACAGCAGTTTGTTGTTGTGGAATGTATTGTCATTGCATGTAGTTGTGAGTGCAAGATGATGAAGGTTGATGTGGTGTGTTCACTGGTAAAGGTGTTGGTGTACTAGCAATGAATGCAAGAGGATCATGATTTTTTGCTAATCTTTCTTTCCTAACTTCATTAGCCTCACCTTGGTTTTGCTTAAGAAAATCGTAGAGCTGATCATAATTTACATGATGTAAATCCTTGGTTTGGTTGACAATTGTGACATATCGTCCCCATTCTTCTTGAAGGTTGTTGAAGAATTTGATGTTTCTCGCGATTGTTCTTGGTGTCAACTTGTTTCTGGTTAATTCATTCATCAAGGTGCAAAACCCAGTATAGTAGGATTCAATGGATTCACATGGAGTTGATGTAAACTTCTCCAATTCAGTTAGAAGCTTGTTTTCTATGTCTTGTTGCCCAATTTCTGTTCCATGACATAGCCTTCTAACTCGTTTCTACATGTCATATGCAGTTTCACAGTTGTTGACTGCAGCGAAGGTCTCTTGTGGTAATCCTAGTTCGATTAAGTGCATTGTGTAGCAACCCGTAAAATTTCCTAGTCATTAGTCAACGTTAATTAGTATTAACCCATCATAACAGTTCACTTAACTATTTATACGAGCAAAATTTAAAATTTTTCTTTATTACATTTCTATTCAAAAACGTTGTTATGTGATTCACGATACTTTGGAACGAGCTCACACACGCACCACGACAGTCCAATATATAATTAATCACCAAACGGATCCTTAACTCTTATTTCTAAACCCAACACTATTCAAGCCCAACACAAATCAAGCCCAATTCTTATTATTTCTTTCATTCTAGTCGACCAACTTCCATATACTTGGCACTTTTATTCCATATCGACACACGACCCATACCAATTTTTGCATAACTCGAACCCCCTTACAACAAAAAATCATGAATGGTTAAACTCGTTGTTTAGGTCGATCATTTATAGACAAACGAACCTCAAAGTTAAACCCCAATCGACCACATCACAAACTTATGTTGAGTGTTACCAAATTCGACCAAAACCCATTTCTACCTAAGCCATTATGCATCTTCTAGTCAAAAACATTCCACACGACTTATTACACATTCTCTAAAGCAGTAGGTTCATGGCTAACTCATACCTCTCATTCGGGCCCCACGGTGCCACATCATCACAACACACCACAACTAACAACCCCCCTTATCATAACATATCACAACTTACTCATTTGGGCCCCACTACTATCTATTTTTTTTTAAAATACCCAAATAAACTAAATTAATTTCATTAAAATAAAAACACATTATATTAAAACACATACTAATTAATTAGGTTACAATACGAAAAAAAAAAAAAAAAAAAAGTTACGAAAAAAAAAAAGATAATGAAAATAAAATAAAAAACGATACTAAAAAAAAATAAACATACTAAACTAAATTAATCGTGTTTTCGTCGTCGTTCGTTGAAATTTTCATATTTCTGCTTGTCTCCGGCGGATGACAGCAGCGCGGCCGAATTAGAATTCCCGGGATCTATCATTAGAAATTTCATCTCCTCCATTTCAAATACCAAGATAAACTAAATTCATTTTATAAAAATAAAAATATAATACATCAAATAATACAAATAACATTAAAAATAATAATAATAATAAAATAAAAAACATTTGCCAATATCCTTGGCCCATTTTACAGCCACTTCACCCTTCTTCTTCATCCGCTCTATTATTCTTTAGATCGGAAAGCAGCAATAAACACAAACACAAATAACCACAAGGTCCCATTTGTCAGACAAATTCACTCGTCGTCTGCACGATTTCTGGTTGCCGGCGAGCCACGGCGAACCCCGCCGGTGTCACGGCGACCCACGGCGAGGTTGCCACCTCAGCCACGGCGAGCCACGAAATCTCCCACACCGATTGCTCTAAAATCTCTTGGTCACGTTAAAACATTATTTGGACCCATATGTATGTCGAATGCATTTTGTAACTGCCACTTGATCTCTAAACTGAAACATACACCACTTGACTAATTCACTTGAGTACATATCTAATTTTATTCTCTAAAATCCTGTCCAAACCTGCCACAATTAAATATAATCTCCACTTGTGCTATTATACTATAAACTTAATATTACATGTATACATATACGTATACAACACATATATGTTCCATCACTCATCCTCACATTCACGGTCAAAGATTTCCTAAGTATTCTCTCCTGCAAATTCCATTCGAGGGAAAACAAGGCCAATTCCTAGTCATTCGAACCATCTATCCAACAATTTAATGTTGAACTCGATTCTTTTGTGAAGGTTCTATTGAGTTCATGCAATAACCATCGATCTCTAGTCCATTTCGAAGTGATATCACCACCATTTTTGGTGTAGTAAGCTTCTTAAATCCATTTTCCATTCTTACTATGATTTTCTATAGTTCATGCATCTTTATTTATTCTTTATGAGTCATCCTAGCTTCCTTTCATTTATTTCATGTTCTCGTATTCCGTTTATCATATAAACTTGACCTCCTATTCAATGGATGGCTAGAGAATTGAGTTCCATAGTCATTCAACACATATAAACTCATATTAATGCTTAACAAGAACCATTTTAAATATATGTTGTATATCGAACGTTAAAATGTCTTAAAATCATATTTGAGATTCTTGTTTTGTCGACTAGAATGAGTCTCATAAATTCATTTTTATCCGTACAACCTATCGAATATGTTGCATCACTCGATAGTCCATAGACCAAACAAATAAGCAGTTCCAATAAGTCATTCTAATAAGCTCATATGATACCTTTTTAATCATACAAGTAGATAGCTATCGCAACAGTTTTTATAACTTATAAATATGTCGAGTGGGCCTAAAGCCCATTAAACTTAAAATAAGTAAACTGAATAAGTTGTTGGTATAGAGTTTGAGGATGTTTTTAGGACATTAAAATAAGCCCAAAGTCAGGCCCAAACCATCTTGAAACCCTCGGATCAAAATCTCTTATTGGGCCTTGTTTTAAAACGTTAAAGCCAATAACTGTAAATAAGCTCTTTTACGTAATAAGCAGTTTTTACAAACTCAAATAAGCTATTTAAGGCTGATGTAACTTTCGTAAATTTTATTATATAAGTTTTGTAACTTTTGGACTTAAAATGCAAATTATATTACTATTTGGGTTAAAATTGTAACTTTCGAATAAATGTGTACTAAACTGTCAAATTAATAACTTGAGGGTAGAAAATGGTAAAACAGTAAATGGAAGCCATAAAATGTCACATTTGAACATTTTGGACTAATAATGTAAATATTATTTAACCGAGGACTAACGGTGCAAATGTTTCACCGTTAGGGTTAAAAGTGTAAATTTCATGAAACTACAAGGACCAAACAATAATTTATTTCTAAATAAAATTACATAAAGTGTTTTATACATTTCTCTAAAAAATCATTTTACAATTCGTACGATTTATATAACAAACGTTACGTTTATATTTACGTAACGTGATTTTAACGAATAAACATAACTTATCATCCACCAACTTTTAAAGAGACGATAATTACTGATTCAATAAACATAAAAACATGATAATATTATGTATAATATTATTTTTGAACTTTGAGCATTTTAAGCATATCATTCATTTTCATCACGAACCAATTCGTTATCCGATATTTTTCCACAATCACTATTCACATCATGTCAATCTTAAACCATCGAAATCTCAGACTTCCCTATTATTCAGGTCGTGTGTTGGAGCCGTTCCCGTGATACTTTTTACATAACAATACCTTGACTTTTTACAGCTAAGGTGAGTCATAGCCCTACTCTTACTCTTTTATATTCATTTTAAACTATTTGAGGGAGATACATGCTTAGAAACACTTTACTCGTTTATCAAATACATGATTTGCTTTGTGATGCAAGTACACAAAAACTTATACGTTTATGATACGATATGCTTTTATACTTGTCTTTGGGAAGTGGCTCCCAGCAGTTCTTTGGGAAGTGGCTCCCAGTAATCTTTGGGAAAAGGCTCCCAATATGTGCAGTTTAGTGGCTAGTAGTAATCTTTGGGAAGAGGCTCCCAGTATGTGTGCATAAGGCTATTTCGTGTGATCTTCTTTGAGTAATCGTATACACATTTGTCCTACTCATACGTTAGTAATGGGTTGTAAACACACAGGCTGCAAGTCTTGCATGGGCGGGACTTGGGACTGAGTGGATTTACAATGCCTTTGCAGTGGAAACTTTACTCTAGGGCTTTACAATTTATACACATGCCCTACTCATACTTTAGCAGTGGGTTGTAAACACACAGGTTGCAAGTCTTGTATGGGCGGGGCTTGGGACTGAGTGGATTTACAATGCCTTTGCTGTGAAATCTTTATTCAAATGCTTTACAACTAAACTAACTCTATGAACTCACCAACCGTTGGTTGACACTTTTTAGCATGTTTATCTCAGGTTAATAAGGCGATAGTGGATGCATGGATCTTAGAGTCATTTGCATACTTGGAGACTCATGCATTTATCTTTTACCATTCGATACATCTTGAAAACGATTATGTAACCTTATACTTTGGATCTCTTGTTTTAACTCTGATTTAAATAATTCGAATGGTAACATTTCAAAACGTCTCATTTAGATGTCGTTTTCTATACCTTGTTCTATATTATGAAGTAATACCCCCTTGACACTATCGTTCCGCTGCGGTAATTTGGGGGTGTTACACATTGCCATATCATCAGCTTCGATCTGCTTCTTATCATCATCTGTGTATTCTGCTTCTGATTGTTCACGAAAGTGAGGTAGAACAGGAGGTGTTCCATTGGGATCTCCACGATCTTGAATTTGTCACGGCTTGAAGGGTCTTTCCTTGATGGATTGGAGCATGAGTTTTCCACCAGGCTTGGTTTTGATGTAATGAAGCATGTGACTTGTCCATGGAAGATATCCACCTTTTCAAGCATAGGAGGACGGTTTTCAGCACCGGCTACATGAATATCTCATGAGATGCCATTGATAAAGGTATGTTTGATAAAGTTGATCTTAGATCGGTTCAACGATGTCGGATTTGTGTTTGTTGTAAGTTACGGTAAGTAGTTGTAGTGAAAATTTGGTATTAAATCTTAAAATCCTCGATAACTTCCTTTCGGAGCGATTTTGGGCCTTGAAGGTTGGGTTAGTTCATTCCACCTGTCGTTCTTCTCGTTCTCACGGTCGTTTTGACAGGTTATGGGCTGAAAACGGAGTTATGGTTCAAAAGTTATGATCGTTTGAAGTTTTGTCGTAAAAAGTTCGATAACACTGTTCCAAGTTCGATGAGTTTGACTTTGGAAGTTCGATGAGTTTGACCTTGCGAGTTCGATGAAAATGCAAGTTCGTTGAAAATGCAAGTTCGATGAAAACTGTAAGTTCGATGAAAATACAAGTTCGATAAGATCTATCTAACTTATACAAGCTAGAAGATTTTCCCTTAGTCGAAGTATTTCATGAGCTTATACAAGTAAGGAAAGTACTGAGTAAACCACAAATTGTGAAGAAAGTGTCTCGTTGATGAAGTTCAAAAAATCCTTGGATGCAAGTTCGATGAACCCTTAAACTGCAAGTTTGATGCAAGTTCGATGAACCCTTAAACCAAAGTTCGATGGATGACGAAAAACTTCTAAAACCTATTTTTTTCACCAGATTTACATTTCCAAAGCGATTCTTTTGTTCAAAACACTTCAAAATCACTTAACTTTCAATAAAGCTGAGACCTTTAACAATTATAAGTAAATTTGAAAAAGTTCGATAAGTAGCCAAACTTTGTAAAATATTAAGAAACACCTTTGAAAACGTTTTTTGATGCGATTTTTTTGCCAAAACTCACTAATAAGATGTAGAACTAAAAGAAAGATAACAACTTTTTACCTAATAAACGTAAAAATCAAAGGTTTATATGAAAAGGCTAACGTTTTTATAGGAAAAACGCAACTTTATCTAAGCTTTAACCAAAAAACGAAACACAAACACTGCTAAATCATTGTTAGGCGATTGATAACAATTGTAGGACCTTAGTTTTATCAACCTTAACACAATATTATGCATGTATGGTGACTTGAGATGAGGCGTTTTAGAGAGAGAAATAATAGAAAGAAACTAGAGAATATATTTCATAAAACACACACTTACACACTGAAGCGCACCTCACAAATGAGGTCTAATGTTCCTTATATACTCCATGCCATACTTATGGGCTTTGGAGTGGGCTTTCTCATGGGCTTACCTTAGGTGGACTTGGATTACACTTTAGATAATGCTAGCTTATACATTGGACTACTTAACACCTTAACCAAGTCCACGAGCCCATTTAGTAAACTATTATACATTCTATAACATATTACAAAGTTCTAATAATAAAGAATGACCATCACTTTCTACTAAGGCTAACAAAGAAAGTTGAAGCATATTAATGATCAAGGTTTCGGCCATGTTTGTTAAGACGGAGCAAGTACATGACAGTTGTGTTATCAAATTGTTGTTGAACACAACTGTTTTTTTAGAGGCAACTCAAACTATTTCATAATATAATCTATCTTCCATGTTTTTAATCACGACTTTAACTCATAACTATTTAATTTGAGAACTTATACAACATAAGGACATATGGTATCATTGAGACACCTATTTAATTTGAGAACTTATACAACATAGGGACATAGGAATACAACTTATAATATAAAAGACCAATATTTTATTGACAAAATTTATAAGGGTTTTGCTAATATGTGCTCACTCGGCACACCGTAAAGTGCAATTAGTGAATATAAAATTTCCTTTTAAATAAAAAAATACATTAAATGAACATTAATTAAACTCTAAAATTATTTTATTAAATAGAAATTTGATATTAATTAAGTTAAGTCTTCCATATATAAAAAGCTAAACATGTACCAATTTATAAATATGGTGTTATTTTACATATATAAAATAATTATACTCCATAGTCCGTATCGCCTAAAATAAGTTACTGTATCCCTTCAACTCTTTTTATACCAAACCATGTGAGATGACGTCTTGTACGGGTACAAATTCTTTAATAACAACTAAATAGAAACTTATGGACTTTAAACATTGATTCTTTTGGTGCTAATTTTGAGTTAACTTTAATCATAAGAGCTCTTAATTAGCTTTATTTGTACTAAAACCAGATCCAATGGGTATCTCCTTTGAACAATTATAGAAATTTCAGCCAACAAAGTATTGTAATATACGGATTACCAAATAAACCAACTTACTTTTTTGATCGTATTGGATTAATCAGACTAATCTAATAATTACCAGTCCAAGTAGTAATCGAACTCAATCGCTTGAACATTTTAGCAGTTACACGTAAACCAACACGTACAAGAAAACGATTACAAGAAAACGATACTCAAACGTGACATGCCACAACCTCATCCGAAAAGGATAGTGCAAACTTTGTAGCTCTCATGCTTTGCGACAATAATTCATAGAATGGATTCAATGGAATACATGGTAATTAATGTTACCAAACTAAGTTTTCTAACAAAGACGTAGACAATACGAAATTAGATACTTCTAACTTGATATTCAAATTTGGAATATACATGACACGGTACACTAGAAGTTAGAAAAGCATGTAGTGCAAGTAGAAGAAGGGATCGGCCCCACCCCTTGTGGCGTGGTGGTAAGGCATTTGCCTTTGGGGGAAAAGACCAAGGTTCAAACCTTGGCAACGGAGATTTAATTGTAATAGGGTAGTATAGGAGAGTTTAGCTGTTCAAAAAAAAAAAAAAAGAAGAAGGGATCGGGTTTAGAATTTTAAGTAGATAATTTTTGGCCGTGAATTGAATATACCCACACCAGCAAGAAAGAAAATATTCTCACTTCCTGTCCAAAATAGACAACTTGATCCCCGCTTCAAATCAATCCCACTTCCCCAAACTCTCAAAACTTTGTACATATAAACAGAGTTAGGATTAAATTTAAAAATATGAATGTTTGGTGTACAAGACAAGCAAAAAAGTTTTATGGGCTATTTTTATGTGATTTGAATTTTATAGGGTTTAAGGTGAGAAGGGGTGATAGTGAATAGTAATATCATACAAAATGGAACATGGTATTCTTCTTTCAACAATTAAGTGGTAACTTGGTTAATTTAAAAAGTAGTGTTTAGAGGGATATTTGTGTGAGTTCTTTGATCAAACGCACGCTAATCTTTCGGATTTCATGGAATTTTTATTTAGCATTATATTTTAGCTCTCATAGCACCCGAGAATTCAAAACATAAAAGGCGGAATACGTTCATGGGTGTTACGATGAATTCATTTGACATATAAAAATGTGAAATAGGAAGTCACAAAGGTGTGTTTGGCAAAATTGCTGGTGCTGGTGCTGGTGCTGGTGCTGGTGCTGATGCTGGTGCTGAAAAAGATTAATAATGTAGCTTTTTTTTCTGTAGTAGTGTTTGGCAAACTAGCTGTAATTGTAGATTAAAAGTGTAAAATGACGTAACTGGACATACAAATAATAAATGTGGGTTTTTTGAAGGTTAAAATGGTAATTATACAAAAAATAATCTCTAGCCCCTTCTAAAAAGCTGGTTGGATGAACTTTTAATTTTAGAGATTATTTTTCCTATAATCTTTCTTAATCTTTGCAGCCAAACGATACTACTTTTTGGACAATAGATTATTTTGTGAAAAAAAAAGCTGTAGCCCCCATAATCTCCCAATAATCTGGGTTACCAAACACATCACAAAGTAATATAAAGAAAATTTACATGAATGAATCTTTTGTATTCGTTAATAATCATATGGATCGGATAATTAGTGTAGTTTTATAGGTATAACAACCCTATGATAGTAATGGCTCAATGGATTTCACTAAAACAATATGTGTTGTAGTCATATACACCATGCAATATGTATAGGATTCAACCCGATAATTAATTTTACTAGATAATGGACTTACGTTTGGAATATTTTTAAGATGGATAAAATAGGAAATGTGTGGATTATCATGCTTTGGTAGTCTCTTTTACATTTAGTTCGTTTCAAGTCACACTCATTTAGTATGACAGCCAATCTAGTTATTGAAAGACGACTAATATTTACGTGGTGTTTGATTTTAATTTAAGTTAACCTGTTGGGAAAATAATTTTAATTTGGCAAATCAGTATAATTATTATTTGCTATTGTCTTATTCCATAAACATAATTTAGCATAAAAGGTCATCGCTATGTTATTTTTCTTGTTGAAACATTAATATTTATATAGAAAATGCTAAACATACCTTATAGGGTTACATTTAAGAAATTATGACGTAGAATAAATTGTTTGTGTTTTCAAAATAACCAACACCTCTCTCAGTTTTATAAGTGCTCTCCACCAACTAATTATATCACCTTTATTGTATATTTTTAACTTTTAAAACATAATATTCTTCAAGGTTACAAATATCAAAACTCATTTTATATAAAAATAGTCAAAACACGTATTACTACCTCGAACTTAGTAAGTTGGATCATCTAGTACCCTACATGTTTAAGGGTGCATAATAGTAACTCGAACTTGGCAAAATAAAATTTATACACCCTATACTAAATTAACTCAACTTAACATATATGCATATGAAAAAATAAGTAATTAAATTGTTATGGTCTCAAATTTATCTATAACAAACATTTGATCCTATAATACGGATATGTATATATCAAAACTAGTGCGATAAATTCATTTTCTATAAAGTATAATAGAAGGGTACCCGCTCAATGCGGCGATGGGTATCCGATTACTATTTTTGTGGTGAGTAAATGTTTTTCATTTTAAACCTTACTTATTTAGCATGTCACAAATACTTTATAATGTAGTAGATATATGTTTTCAAAAGTAGAACGTCTAAATTATTAATAGTATAAATACTTAGCACTTTTATTTTTCAAATTTTAGCATTAAATTGGTGGTTATAAGTTTAGTGAGCTTTTCTTATAAACAATTCTATTAAAATATATCATTATTGTAGGAGTTTACTATATGATTTAAATGAGACTTAAATTTTTAAAGTTTACATTAATTTTTTAATTTTCCTTTTATAGTAATGTTCTTTTTCTTAAAATTTTAAGAATTTCTTTTGTAAGAAGTCTCAAATGATTTATAATATAGTAGATATTTAAACTACTTCTATTCTCAACAACTAAATATAGTAGTATTATACTAGTATTAATTAAAAGAAAAATGAGAGTAACTTACGAATCATTTATATTAAAATAGGCTTTAGAAGATTGATTTTTTTAGCATAAAAACTAGTTGATTATTAAATTAAGAGTTAATTTCATAAATGGTCCATGTGGTCTGTCGGGTTTAAAGGAAATAATCCCTAAATTTTTTTTTAACGGATCCTCTCCCTGTGGTTGCGACCCGTAACGGGTTTGATCCCTTGACCACTAATTCGGTCAATTGACCGTCAAATCTGCTTGTTTGATGGGGTAAAATGACAAAAAGACCCTTATTATTTATGTATTTATTTTCATTATTATTATTATATATAATCGCACCCCAACCAAATACCACCCTCATCTTCATTTTTCTTGCCTCTTCTTCAACCTACCATAGTATCCATCATCAAATTTCCGGTCACCTTAACCAAATTCCGACCACCTAAAATACAACAATTAGTTCACAATCAAAACCTATAAAAAAACACAATTTCTTATCAACAAACTCAAATATAAAACTTTAAGAAGATATATACATGAAATAAAACAATACAAACACCTCACAACTTTAGTCTTTCCCAGCCACACACAAGAACATCACTAACTTTTAATGTTTATATCATCAAATCTGAAACACACTAACATATAAAAATAACAAAATAGGCCTAATCCAATCCAAACACACAACTTCCATAAATTCCGACCACCATGTTCATAAATTCCGACCCTTCTTTAACCCCATTCTTTGATGCAACTTCCATAAATTTCGACCACCATCCATTTGTACTACTTAACAAACCAAACAAACATATTTAAACACCCATGAATCAAAACCCACTAAAATCAACTAAACCTTATTTCTAACCTTCAAACCCAACTAAACCCCAAACAAATCACACAGATAAATCAAAACCCACCAAAATATACAACTTTAAAAAAAAAGAAAAAAAATGAAATCACGCCACAGATTTGTTGCGACGATCTCTCTAGCGACTGGGGTTGTTGTGGTTACTGTGGATGGTGGCGGAGGAGACTAACGCGCACAAATAACCACATATAAACAGATTTACACCACACACATAACCGAACACACAAATTTTGTGTTTGTTTAACCAAATCTGAAAAACATAAACACAAAATGGGTTGTTTTTTGTGTGTGGTAGTTTGTACCATTTAACACACTTGCACATGTGTGGTTGTTGTCGCTGAGCCGCCGAAAAAAATGGCGATGGCTGAGATTGGGAGCATCAATGAGAGAGAAAGTGGGATACGATTTTAGAGATATGTGGTTGTGTGTGGAATTGTGGAGAGTGGAATGAAAAAGTTATAGGTTTTTTAGTTTTTTGTTTTTCTATAAAAAAACATATGAAATGACCAAAATAGCCTTTTACTTAACATTTAAACTAACAGATTTGTGGTCAAGGGACCAAACCCGTTACGGGTCGCAACCACAAAGAGAGGATCCTTTAAAAAAGTTTATTGACTATTTTCGTTAAACCTGACAGACCACAGGGACTATTTATGAAATTAACTCTTAAATTAATTAAGTGCAAGGAAGAAGTTATTTTAATTTGTCAAATTCGAGATGCTATTTTACAGCCTTTAATGTTCAGGGTACTAAGGCGTCGTTTGGTTCGCGGAATATTTTTGATAGAATTAGAATCTGTCTATGGAATGGAATGTGAATGATTTGGAATCTGAAGGAATTGGAATGTGAATGATTTGGAATCTTTCCAATTCCTTCACATTCCATTCCATAGACAGATTACAATTCTATCAAAGGAATGAATGTGAAGGAATTGGAATGTTAAGGAATTAAAATGTGAATGATTTGGAATTTGAAGGAATTGGAATTTGCAAAAACTAACGCGTGTTTGGTTGAATGAAAATGAAATGAGAAAAAATAAATTATATTAAAATATTTAAAATTTTATATCACTTCCGTGCTTGGTGGAGAAGAATCGAACAAAGGTACACTCGCTTACTGTCTTGTTCTCTGTCGCGAACTGGGATCACTCGCCAGCTAGGTCAGATTGGAGCAACATTGTATGAGAATATATTACCCATATTCCCTAAAATTGTTAATAATAATAATAATAATAATAATAATAATAATAATAATAATAAATTGATGTGGTTTATAATAAAAAATAATAATAATAATAAATAGTAATAATAATAATAATAATAATGATAATAATAATAATATTAAAATAATAATTATTATTAATAATAACAAAAATAATAGTAATAATAATAAAGAAATAATAATGATGATAATAATAATACAATAATAATAATAATAATAATAATAATAATAATAATAATAATAATAATAATAATGAAAGAAATAATAATAATAATAATAATAATAAAATAATAATAATAATAATGATAATAAATAATATTAAAATAACAATAATTACTAATAATAACAATAATAATAGTAATAATAATAATAATAAAATAATAATATAATAATAATAATAATAATAATAATAATAATAATAATAATAATAATAATAATAATAATAATAATAATAATAATAATAATAATAATAATAATTGATTTTTGATGATAAAAATAATGAATTCCATGGAACTGTAAACATTCCTCCCATTTTGCTATGGAATGTTGAATTCCGGAGAATTAGGATTTTGAAGGATTTCCATTATATTTCATTTGCAACCAAACACATTAAGGAATGGAATTAGAATCCAATTTCATCAGAATCTTGAAGATTCCTCGAACCAAACGGGGCCTAAGTAATTCGGTTTGCGAAGTTCACAGTACTAATATATGTTTTGACATATAAAAATATATCACATGTTTCAATCATATAACATAATGCTAGACACAAGTTTCTTTATCTTTTATACTATTGTCCCCAATTGTAAACAGACACTACAATCAACATATAAAACCAACTCCATTTGGTGTGTTCCAATTACACGTTATAGGGCATTTTGGTGGCCTATGGCATGCCAAAATGCATCATGGTTGGTGTTATCCGTCCTCATAGTCAAGGGATGGCGAGCGCTATCTGTTTGTTTATTTACTATTATTTTTTTTTATTTTTTTTTTAGTGAGTGAGATATTTTTTGTGGTGTGTTATGGGGCCTTGATGCGCCTATAACGTTATAATTGGGGAATGTGTTTTTGTTATAGTGGTGTTATTGGGTGTGTGCTAAGGTGGCAACTCAAAAACAGTTATTGAGTTACCACTGCACCTAGCACTCTTATAGTCGACATAGTTAGTATAGTCGATATTTCCAACTCTTATTTAGTATTTTCAACATATCCAAGTATTCAACTATAAGGGCCCGTTTGATTTGTAAACAGGATTGGTATCCGATTTGTATTTGGGAAAGGTGTGATAGAAAATGAGGAGAGAGAAAATATATAATAATATGATAAAAATATATTTTATAATATATTAGTGAGTAAAGTACAAAATACATCCCTGTGCTTTACCCAAAAACCGATTTACATCCCTAAACTTTTTTTTGGAACAAAATCATCCCTCCGTTAGTAAAGTTGGCACAAATACATCCCTCTGGACTAACGATGCAAAATTTTGCCCGTTAAGTGCCTCACGTGTTAGTCACGTGAGGGGTATTTAGGTCTTTTTGTATAAGTCCCATGTATAACCCGCCCCTTTTTAGTGGATTCATTTTTCCCCAAATCAAATAAAAACCCTAATCCCAAATTCATAAACCTAATTCCAACATTCTTCCCAAATTCATAAACCTAATTCCAACATTCTTCCCCAATTCAAAAAAAACCCTAACCAAAATCAGGTAACCCTAAGCATGTCCCACACTATGATTTGTAGATGTGGGCTACCAACTGTTATTCGAACTACATGGAGACCAGCCAACCCTGGAAGACGATTTTATTGTTGTCCAAAACCTGTAAGTCGTGAACACTTTGTTGAATTTGAAAGTGGATGTGTAAGTTTAACTGTTTTTTAATTATTTATAATTGCTTGTTGTAAGGAACCTAATGATGGGTTTCAAGACTGGGTTGATCCTCCAATGTGTGCTAGATCCGTCATGATTATTCCTGGATTATTAAACAACATGAATCAGCTTCAAGAAGCAGTTAGGGAAACTGCTGCAATAGCAAGGGAAAATGCTTCAAAAGCTAGAAGATTCAAGATCATGTTAGGATTAAGTTGGTTGTTCTTTGTTATGTATTTGATGATGAAATGAAGTGAAATGTACTAATGTAATGTTTGTTGTTATCAATAAAATATGTATGGTTTTTTTGTGAATTCACTGTGTTAAGGTTGAAATGGGTTAAATTGGTACAAGTGCAAACAATGTGGTTGACTTTCAATGGGTTGAATTAGATTGACTGATCAATAGGGTGTTAGAAGGTGTGAAATGTTAGCTGCAAAAAAAGAAAAAGAAAAACAGAGATATCTGTTTGATAGCATGATAGCTGCAAACAGATGTTTGATAGCATGATAGCTGCAAACATAGTCATAGAGTGCATGAAACAAACCAACAACATTGATTAACAAGAAAGACATAAACATTGATCCAAACAGTGAGGCATACAGAGTTTCAAAAGACAAACACTGATCTTAACCTTCATACAGTCTAATCATAACCAAAAGACTTAAACATTGATCTCAAAAGACATTAACTAACACCTAATTCAGATTTTGGCTTTTCCCTTTGATACTTTTTTAGCTTTTGCAGAAATTTGAGATCCACCAACACCTGAACATTGTGTTCCACCAACATTTGAACTCTGTGATCCAGCAAAAGAAGTAGCTTGTGATCCAGCAACCTTCATCTTACATGTTCTTTTGTTGTGTCCTGTCATGTGGCATTTAAGGCATGTCACTGTTTTCCCAATCCTAGACAACTTACCATTTTTAGACATCCTTTGGGTTGATATCTCATCTGCAGTCTTTCTCCTCTTTTTTGGTGGCCTTCCAATCTGTTCAGCACATGTGAACTTTTGCAATTGCAGGTATAATGCCCTATAATAACATATATTAGAATTAGTAATTATTACACACATTGAATAAGATAGTTAGGAATTAAGGAAGGTTACCTTTTGTCTATCAGATATAAAAGTGAAATTAGACATGGGTGTCAAATCCAGGTCATCACCCAAACATGTCAAAAACCAAGACCAAGCACTCATGTTTTCTGCTTCCACAATGGCATAGGCAAGTGGATATGTCCCATGGTTTGCATATACCCCAACAGCAGTGAGTAATTGACCTGGGTACTTTCCTTTCATGAAACAACCATCTAGCCCAAGCAAATCTTTTAACCCTGCTTTAAACCCTCTTTTCAAAGCTCCAATACACACATATATCCTTTTGAACTGTCTTGTTGTATCACTGGGATTAAAGACTCTTTCTACATCTATCTTGACAGTTGTGTCTTCATTGCTCCTTTGTAGCTCTAAGACATAATCTCTTAGGCCACTATACTGTTCTGTAAAATCACCTTTAATCTTCATCACTGCCTGAGCCTTTGCTCTTTTGATCTTGCTTGTAGAGATATTAACTTGATATTTCTGTTGCAGTTGTTCCTTTAAGGCTTTAATTGGGATTTCAGGGTTTGGTTTGATGACATCTTCAATATCCTTGGTAAGAAAGCTGTTTGTGCACTTTCTCACATCTCTTGTTTGCAGACAATCATGTGAATCATTTAGGGTTTCTACAGTCCATGTGCCTTGTTTGTTTGAAATGTGTAAAGTCCATGGACATGTAATATCTTCATAAATATAAGAGCCCTTTTTCCCACCTACCTTTATCCTCAATCCACCCACTTTATTTATTCCCTGTCCAACATCATTTGGCCCACTTGTATTTGACCCACTAGCTTTTGTTGGCCCAGTAGAGTCTGTAAACACAGGACACTTTCCCCTGCATACTACTCTTACCCTTTTTTTGTCATTCTTCCAAGTATACAACTGTCTTCTACTAGCCACAGCAACTTCATTAACCAATGCTGAAATTTCTTTTTTATTCCCAAAGTGTCTCCCCAAAAAAACTGAGTCTTTACTTTGGCCTACACTCCCACTATGATGAGCATTTTTCTTTCTTAAATTTGACATTGCTCTCTTTCTTCTATGAGTGCTATTTTCATTAACACTTTCAGTCTCACTTTCACTGTCAATGTACATAGGCATATCAAAGTCATCTAGATCATATGCTTCTTCAACTTCTAAGTCAACAGTTTCACTGGCATTGTCATTTCTAACTCCCACCCATTCTGCATCTGTATCAACATTTTTATAGAATTCTTCCATATCTACATCCACTTCATTTATCTCATGTTCCTCATCTGTTTGTATATAATCACTATCTTGGCTATCATCACTCTCAGAACTAGTCTCATTCTCTCCACTAAAACTCTCAGACTTACTAGCATCACTAGTCTCATTCTCTCCACTGAAACTCTCAGAGTTACTAGCATCACTAGTCTCATTCTCTCCACTGAAACTCTCAGAGTTACTAGCATCACTAGTCTCATTCACACTTGCTACATGCACACTTGGTCCATCTACATTAGCATTCATAAGTGGTCCATCTACATTAGCATTCTCACTTGGTCCATCCTCAAGCAACAACATTGGCAATCTAGTTGCCTTCAAACCAGGCTTCTTAATGGTCTTCTTAACTAAAGCACTAGTTTCTTCTTCATCTATTTCCTCCAAAATCACTTTATGTGGTGATGTAAATGGTGATTTCAAATAAGTATCTAGGACTGTATAACCATGCTCAATATACACATCAATCAGTTTCACCTTATCAGCATACCCAACTAGGTTAAGCACATCCATATCACCACCTAGTGCTTGTAATCCATGATCTAAGTCAGTGTTAGGTACTCTCCAATGATAGAACATCTTACAACCTTTACCCTTGTAACCTAACTTTTTAACCATGTCATTTAACTCAATCACAGAAAATAAGTCCACATCTATAAAGTCTACATAATTATGATTCCCATTTGTGTAGGTTCTACCTGGGGGTTCAGTGAAAAAACCACCATGATGAATCTTCAATGAGAAAAAGTTTTGTCTTGTACCTGTTATTAGCAAGTAACATAAACAAAATTAGGGTTTCGATCTTTAAAAGATTATGTGGTTATAAGTGAAATTAAACTTACTATATGCTTGTTGTTCATCCACAGGATCATCATAGTCGCGAATTGTCCATTCCACAACCACCATTGTTGTTAATCATATGTTGAACACTGGAATTGGATTTGGGTGTTTTTAAATTTTTTTTTGTGTTTCTGTGGGTTTTAAGAGGGAAAACGAGGTGGGGGAAATGATTTTCCCACTAAAAAGAGGCGTGACTTATACAAAAAGACCTAAATACCCCTCACGTGACTAACACGTGAGGCACTTAACGGGCAAAATTTTGCATCGTTAGTCCAGAGGGATGTATTTGTGCCAACTTTACTAACGGAGGGATGATTTTGTTCCAAAAAAAAGTTTAGGGATGTAAATCGGTTTTTGGGTAAAGCACAGGGATGTATTTTGTACTTTACTCTATATTAGTGTAATTGATTGTACCAGTAATAATAAAATAATACTATAAATAAAAAGAAATAATGGGAGTGCAAAAATTGTGTGGTCGAGAATTCAAAATAATGAATGATACGATCAAAGGAGGCTAGTGAGTTCGGATTCAATCTATGATTCAAAAACGTGGGGACATGGAATCAAATTGATACCAAACAAGTTATTTGATGCTTCTTTCATTCTATATCCGCTAAAACTCGCATACCAAACAGGCCCTAAAAGTGCACGGTGCAACCCATTTTTCATCCGCCATCCATAAAAAAAACGCACCGATGGCGTCGCCGTTTTGCACCGGCAGCGGCACCATTCGTTCCCCTGCCAGCCCACCAACAGAACATTGTTCTTTTTTCTGAGTTTTTTTAATGGGTTTTGTGTTTACGTTTGCCTTTTTTTTTTTTTTTTTTTTTTTTTATAGCAAGTATGGTGTCAATCAAGTGGAGAAGAAGATGTATTTTTTTAGTTTTTCATTTTAAACCATTTTGTTTTGTATTTCTACATTGCTAGTTCATTTGACACTTTTTTTTACACCGTTAGTACTAAATATGTTTGCACTGTTAATCCCTAAGTTATTTTCTTATATTTTTAGTCCTTTAAATATATAAAATTGGGTTTAAATGTATAGAATTTGGTTTAAATGAATAAAATGAAATGTTTTTGTTAATAAAAATAGAAAAAAAATTGAGACCCACAAACACCAATAAGTGTTATTGTTTTATTGTTGAGGAGTGTGTTTTATTTATTAGTGTGTTATTGGGGAGGTGACGAGGTGACGCTGAGGTAGCAAACTAATAAATCTTATTCGTCTCACACTACAGCTAGCTTCTAAGAGAGCCAGCTGTGGGGAGTAACGAATAACATGTTATTCATTTCTAATAAATCTTATTCGTCTCACACTACAGCTAGCTTCTAAGAGAGCCAGCTGTGGGGAGTAACGAATAACATGTTATTCATTTGCCACCTTAGTGCCACATTATCAGCTCTAAAAAACAAACCAATAGCTAAAATACCATCCCAAACAAAAAAACCAATAAAATGTTATTTGTGTATGTAGGTCCCACAAAATACCCCAACAAAAATACTCACTCACTCACAAAAAAACAAAAAAACCAAATGACACATGTGCTTGAGACGACTAAGTGACAAATGGCTAACAAGGACGGTGTAGTATGGCATGTTGTTGGTGTGCCATGAGGCAAAAAAATACCTAATGGTAGACGAATACCATCCCACAACCATAAGTATGATTTCATGTAGCTGGATTATTTGGATATATATATATATATATATTTTAATTGTGATACATATATTTTTTTGGGCAGTTTATAAGGACCCCTTATAGGGAGGGTATCCAATGATTGCAAGCTCCGGGCGGTTGTACTATGTACTTCGCAGTTTGTACATATAGCCCATAGGAAGGGTATGTATAACATGCCCCATATTTTTTTTAGAAAGTGTTTGTTAGGCATTGGTGTTGAGATTACGTTACGAGTTTCTCCCAAAAGTTGGGATTTAAGCTATCATCATTTTCTTCTTAACTTAAAAATACTTATACGTGTGTGTCTTACTTTTGTTAATCCGTTTACATTCATGTGTCATTCTATATATAAATCGAGATAGGCATATCACCCTTCTAACTGTTTTAACTTTTACGTTTTATATACTTGATGCACATGCAATTGTTAATACTTAATAGAATATTATAGAGTACATTACAAATTTAAAACTAACCGTATATTCTCTTTTCCTAGTTTACCAAATTAAACTAGCAATCATTTTCTTGTGGAAAATAAACTCTACATACGTCATTTGTTTGAATCAATAGATGAGATCCGTAAAGACGAAATGGCATTCTTTTATATCAATAGACAACATAATAATTCGGAAATAATGCATAGAATAGATTGTCATGTTGATAAAGATAGAGGTTTGTATTTGGTGGTGGTAGTATGTATCTGCCATTATTAACCATAGTTTTCAATTATTCATATCGCAGCCTTGAGTGAATTGATAAACTTCAATTCCATTTTGGCTACATTACTATCCTATGGAAACTTTTATGAGTTTATCTATGTGGTTGAAAATAGCACGTAACTTATAGCATTAGTCAGAAACGACGAAGGATACTTGGTTTTGTATACTATTGACAGAAGAGTGTTGGCTTAATTAGTAGTAAATTTGTACTGTCGACTGATTTATGTGGTTCTGTCGACTGATTTGATCATCCTAAGTATAAGCAAATAAACAATCAGACAATAACACATCAAATAAACAATCAGACAATAACACATCATCCTAAGTATTATCTTAACACGATAAACAAATAAACAATCAGACAATAACACATCATATTTATGTGGTTCTGTCGACTGATTTGATCATCCTAAGGATACAGACTTACGAAAACATATACCTCTTATTATGTATACAACTTTTTCGAGGTGTACCTTGATAAAACGTACACCTTATGGCGCGATTCTTTATAGTTTTGATATAAAGTAACAAAAGATTAATTACTTGAAAAAACTTATATATCTCTATATGGTTCTCAAGATCTTTTGTATGAACGCATACATCTGGCTTCTGGTAAATGTTTTTTACGATATATCTAAGCTTATACATCATTATTTTTTTTTTCCAGCGGAAATACCAACGACAACCTCTAACTAAACAGTCATGCATGCTGGTGATCGAAAAGGTTCGTGTAGTTTTCAATTCATAAACCAGTTTATATACCAATATATGTATATTTGTCTTGTTAAAACATGATACGCATGTAATTAAAACCTGTATAGAAAGTTAGAAACATGTTTGACTTCTATTTGATGGTCAAGCAAATAGTCAACTTAAGTCCTTTAATCATATAATAAAATGTTCGTCACGTCAATAGTACATTAGTTAACTTATATGTATGTGCGAAAGCCTAACTAGATTACCGTTTGGACTAAAAGATTTGTTAGTTAAAACGTACTTTCAAAGTTTCGATATTTTATAATGCATTCTTTAATTATGTTGACTTCTTATTACTTGTCAATATGTTCCTCTTAGATTTACGTTGGTTGTTTTAGTAAAAGTTCAACACATGAAAATATGTTTTTATTTCTTTAACGTTTGTTTTCTTTGCCTCACCAAACTATAAATACGTAGCCCATGCATTTAAGGCTTGTATCCTCATTTCCTCCAACAATGGAACCTAAAAAATTCTCAATAGCAGTCGACGCGGAGCACAAAGCAACCGAGTTCCGGCCATTTTCGCTCTCGTCACCCCACATGAGAGCGTTCCACTTGGCGTGGCTCTCGCTCTTCTCATGCTTCTTCTCGACTTTCTCCATCCCTCCCCTCCTTCCCATCATACGTGAAGACCTTCATCTCTCACCTTCTGATGTCGGGACAGCTGGATCAGCCGCGTTCGCAGGCTCCATCATCTCTCGTCTCGCTATGGGGCCCGCATGCGACCTCTTTGGCCCACGTCTTGCCTCGGCCACGCTCTCACTCGTCACCGCGCCCATTATTCTCTCCGCAGCATTCATTTCATCTCCATCATCATTCATTTTGCTTCGATTCTTTGTAGGTTTTTCACTAGCAAACTTTGTCGCTAGCCAGTTTTGGATGAGCTCCATGTTCTCTAGCTGCACCGTTGGACTTGCCAACGGTATTACTGCTGGGTGGGCCAATGTAGGATCTGGCTTCACCCAGTTAATAATGCCAATTATATTCTCTGTACTAAATACAAACTTTAATTTAACACAATCCGCTAGTTGGCGGACTGCATTTGTATTCCCTGCCATTTTTCAGGCAGTAATGGCACTTATGGTCCTGAGATATGGCCAGGACCAGCCAGATGGAAATTACAAAAAAGTTAAAACCCTTGAGAAAAACCCAAAAGATAGCGCGATCAAAGTCTTTCTTAATGGGATTACTAACTATAGAGGTTGGATTTTAGGATTAACGTACGGATACTGCTTTGGAGTAGAGCTAACAATGGATAATATAATTGCGGAGTATTTTTACGATAGATTTGGAGTGAATATGGAGACCGCAGGGGTGATAGCAGCGTGTTTCGCGTTTGGGAATTGCGTGTCGCGACCAATGGGAGGTGTGGTTTCGGACAAGTTAGGGAAGAGGTTCGGGGTGAAAGGAAGATTGTGGGGGTTATGGGTGGTGCAAACGATGGCTGGATTGTTGTGTTTATGGCTGGGTCGAGTTAACTCGATGTGGGGTTCGATTGCCGTGATGTGTTCGTTTTCGTTTTTTGTTCAAGCAGCCTCTGGCCTTACGTTTGGGGTCGTTCCATTTGTTTCCAAAAGGTACGTACTTAATTCTTATGCGACGTTTTTTTACTTTAAAATACAAATTAGTAACGACGTTACAACATTTTGGGTTTGTTAGTTACTTAACTATGCGTGTCATGCATTATGTCATCTATATACCAGCCGGTATGAATTTGGGTTATAAGAACTTAATTAACCAAGTTTTATGGTTAACTTTGTTTGAACAAAACATGCATACAGCTGGTTGATGGTTGGAATTGACTTCATTAAGATAACGAGATATAATTTTGTCCATACGTTTTTCAGGAGCAAAAACAATCATTTTGCAGCTACAAAATAAAGTCTTAACATAAAAATCATTCTATTATGTGTATTAAACTTTGTTACAAAAGATATATGTATATACAATTATTCAGCTCTGAAATAATATATATGTAATTCTCCCTATATTTACTAATCGAGTTGTTAGCATGGATCATGTACTAATATAAATTATCAAAAAAAACATCAAGACTAGGTATATAGTTTTGTAAGCAAATATATATACTCAAAATAGCTGCGACATCATACGACATGCCAAGAAGTGACCCTCTATGATTTATTTGTTTAAACTGTATATGCATGGTTTGCTAAATCAAAATAGCTGCGACATCATACGACATGCCAAGAAGTAAAACAATAGGCTTTTAAGAAAAAGGTATATCACTTTGTTAAACCTATTTCTTCGGCAAAACATTCACTCTGTAATCGTATACATCTTCGCCTTAAAATAAGTGTCTACATTAACAGCGATATATAATTTTAGGAAAATACATATATTCACTAGTTAATCAATCAAATGTATTACCTTTATTGTTACAATCGTTTTGATTGGTTGTATTTTATATATAGATATTTATTTTTAAAAAACTAAAATATTTTATGTCGACAGAGAGAATATCATATACGATGTAACTTATTAGAATTTAAATGGGGCTTTCAAATTTTTACTTTTTAGATAAGTGGCAAGTGCCTAGCCAGAGCAAACGTGGGACTAATTGGTATTTGCTAGACACTGACCCGAAACATTTTTGACATGTTAATCATTATGAGAATTTAAATGGGGCTTTCAAATTCTTCAAGTGACACATTAAACTAAAAGTGTGTATTTTATAACATGTGTATACATTTTGATACAGATCAATGGGAGTAATATCGGGGATGACGGGGAGTGGAGGGACAGTGGGAGCAGTGGTGACACAAATGCTACTGTTTTCAGGATCCACCACGTTCTCAACACAAACCGGTATCTCACTCATGGGCGTTATGATGATTGTATCGACTCTTTCACTTACCACCATCTACTTCCCTCAATGGGGTGGCATGTTTTGCAGCCCAACATCCGACGACCAAAGCTATCAACTACTTACATGAGATTATATTGATCAACCACAATGGGTCCATTCGACATTGAGATGTTATATCAAGTGATCATAAATGCGCAATATTTTTCTAGTCGACCAATGTTGGTTGAGGTTCATTAGATATAGGTGTATTTGAATGTATGATATCGAAAGGTTTGTTATAGTGTTACGACTGCCATGGAAGGTGTAGGACGCGCTCGAGCTTGAAAGGGTCACGGCTATCCCAACGTGGCACAAGGACTATGTTATGGGATAACTATCTTTTGTTTAAGTGTTAGGATAAGTATTGTGAAAGTTATGTTTAGGATATCTTTGAGTCGTATTAGAAAAGTGTCGTTGTTTTGGATATCTATCTTGTAATTAATCGACTTGTGATACAAGTTAAGGTTTATTTGGTATTTATATACCGCGTCATTCATTAATGAATGGTATGATTTATCTAATAAAAATATCTCTAGTTTTCTTCTCTAATATTCTTAAAGAGCTTGCGCCCGCTTGAAGTGATGTCATATCTCGATACAACCTTAACGGGCCGTATCAATTGGTGCTCTTGTTGAGAGGGCTACCAAATTAGGGTTCCAATTAAAATTTAAAAAAAAAAAAAAAAAAAAAAAAAAAAAAAAAAAGGGTTACTGTTCACCGACACTGTTCACATGTGACTATTCATCATACTGTTCATCAGAAATTTTTTTATGTTCTTTGAGTTACTGTTCATGGCATCGGGCAGCAACGATCGGGACGCACTATCTAAGCTCTTGCAAATGGGTACGGTGGCCGAATATCAGAGTAAGTTTGAGGTACTTATAAATCGATTAACGGGGATCTCTGAAAACTTACTTGAATCGTTTTATATCTCTGGCCTTAAACCTGCTCTACAATGTGCACTCTTAAGGTCAAATCCAACAACTTTAGGTGAAGCTTTTTCATTAGCCCGTGCAACGGAAGCACGCTTCACAGATCTACAACTCTGGGAACTGTTGAGGTCGAATCCTACAACTTTGGGAGAAGCCTTATCCTTAGCCCGTACAACAGAGGCTTGTTTGGAGGACCAATGGCCCATCACAGCCATCGCCAAACCTAGCGACGTCAACTCAGGGGAACCAGTGGATCAGAAGGTAATTGATCACCAGGTACCAATCAAACCAATTGCAGCAGAAAAGAGTATGGAAGAAAGTAATAGCCAACGTCAACAAATTCCTCTCGTAGCAACAAGAGAAGATGGAGGAAACAAGTTGGAGCCTCATGGCCGGGTGAATAAGATAGATGATGTTGGGCAGAAACGTAAGCCACCTGATGTTGTGTTAAAATATGCATTTGTGACTAAAATTTGCATTTGTGAATCAAAGTATCCCGCTGCGAGTCCAGTTTGGTTGATTTTCAATCAAAGTAATGAAGTTTTATGCTATGAAAGAATATTTGAACTCATTGTCAGACCGATGTGCCAACATTTGTGTAGGCATACTTTGTGCTTTGAGTATGATCAGCAAGAGGCAAATTCACAACTCAAAACATGTGATCCACAAGGGACTAAACTACAAGTCAAAGTTTGGGATCCTAGGGTTACATGAGGCGAGATTTTGAAGCAGCACCTTGAGGACAAGGTGACTTTGAAGGAGAGGGGAATGTTACGACTGCCATGGAAGGTGTAGGACGCGCTCGAGCTTGAAAGGGTCACGGCTATCCCAACGTGGCACAAGGACTATGTTATGGGATAACTATCTTTTGTTTAGGTGTTAGGATAAGTATTGTGAAAGTTATGTTTAGGATATCTTTGAGTCGTATTAGAAAAGTGTCGTTGTTTTGGATATCTATCTTGTAATTAATCGACTTGTGATACAAGTTAAGGTTTATTTGGTATTTATATACCGCGTCATTCATTAATGAATGGTATGATTTATCTATAAAAATATCTCTAGTTTTCTTCTCTAATATTCTTAAAGAGCTTGCGCCCGCTTGAAGTGATGTCATATCTCGATACAACCTTAACGGGTCGTATCATATAGACTAGTGAACAAATATTTTTATACGTGGAAGACCAATGTAAGGTTCAATTAAATGGGTATATATATTATCACTTATGTACAAAGAATGGTTTGTAAGTACGAAGGGAACTCTTTTATACTATAGCTTTTGATGTTGCAGCTAAGATCAATGATAAAAAAATAAAATAAAAAAAGAAAGTCTTCGTGCTTCGTTTTTTTTTGGCGCTTCCGAGGAAAAAAAGAATCTAGCTTGGATTAAATGGTCGAATATTTTAGCTTCGCTTGATAAAGGAGGATTAGGCGTGGGTACTCTTAAAGCCTTCAATAGTTCTCTTTTATTAAAGTGGAGATGGCGTTTTCTAAAGAACCCGGGTGCTTTATGGGTGAAGGTGGTGAAATCGATCCATGGGGATGAAGCGGGTATAAATATAAAAGGTTGTCAAACTAATGGGTTATGGGCTAGTATTGTTGGCACGATAAATCATCTTAACTCAAGCGGTATTGTTCCTTTGAGCTTTATACGTTTTAAGGTAGGAGATGGCTCTTTGATTCGTTTTTGGAAGGATGCTTGGTTAGGAGATGCACCTCTATGTATTCGATAATAGCTTGTTTCATTTAGAGAAGGAAAAAATTGCTTAATTAGAGATCGCATTGATAATGGCTCTTGGTCGTGAGATTGGTGTAGACCGGTTAACATGGGGAGATCGCAAGCCGAGTTCATTAGTCTTCTTGGTGAAATCGACTCTATGGAGATTGATGATGATGGTGATTCTTGTATTTGGTCTCTATCTCATATTCTCATGATGGTAGCTTTTCGGTGAGCAACATCAGGAAGCATATAGACGATTCATGCTCCCTAATATGTTTCCATGCACAAGGTGGTATAAGCTTATTCCTATGAAGGTTAACATTTTTATGTGGCGTTTGTTTATGGATATACTTCCACATCATTTCAGCTTGTCATCGTGCTTCGTTTATGCTATAGCTTTTGATATTGCAGATGATATCAATGATAAAAATAATATATATATAAAATAAAAAATAAAAAATTCCGTTGCCGGGACTTGAACCCGGGTCTCTCGGGTGAGAGCCGAGTATCCTAACCAACTAGACTACAACGGATTTGTTGTTTATCATTAGTTTACTATATTATATAACTATATAATTTATAGTTTTATAATCACTTTTGAATCTCCAAAAAAAGGTTCATGCTGCCTGCATCACAGTTTTTACTAGTCTTGATAAGTTGAAAATTACATACATAGTTTTGCACAGTGCTGAAGACTACCATCCTCAGTTCACTTCAAGACAATCTGTGTGATTGCGTCACCATTCTTAGTAATTCTCTCTTTAGGGCATCCTCATTGCACAAATATTTTTTGAGTTTAATAGAGTGACACCTAGAAATTTCATTCTCTTACAGAAAGTTCCACAATGGATAAACTTTGCAAAGTAAAATGAATTGGCACATAGGTTGTACTTTCTTAAATTACTTTTCAATATTTTTATACATATTAAATAAGAAAGGACATGCAGTATGTGAAGTGAGAGATGAGTGTATATATTGTTATTTATTTAATTAGTTTAATTATGAGCTTGGTCCCAATTCACTAGTTTATTATGCGTATGTGTAGAGAAGAACATTAATTTAACGTGTTTTTGTGTGACATTTCCACAATGCATTGTGCTTTTGTGTGACAACTCAACCACATTTTCTATTATACGTATGCCACATATCCGCATTGCGGATGGCCTTACTAGATGATATTCAGGAAAAAATCTCGTATCGCCTATTTTAATAATCAAATTTTCACTTGACCTTGGCCTGTTAGGTGATTTTGCGATGTAACTATGCAAGGTTAAATTCCGATGTCGAGTACCAAAAGTTCAACGATTACATGAATTGCTTAAACAATCCCAACTGCCTTTGTTGCTAGGGAAGAACATAAATTTACTATTTATACCAAAACAAAGTTTAATCCGAAATCATTATTATTTATTTTTAATAATTAGATCAGCATCACAAAGTACCCTGCAAAGTGCCAACAAAGATTTTTGTGATCATGTTTTCTGTTGTTAAAGAAGGATGTGCAATGACGAAATGAGGCTGACTGTTATATAATTATAGCCAACTGAAGTACATATGTTATGTGCAATGACGAAATGAGGCTGGCTGATTATATAATTATCGATGAATATAAAAACCTGCGATGAAAAAAGGCGTTACTATTGTGAAACTTGTAATTTAGACGCTTAGGTCATTATCAAAAGAGAAAAGGGCACATATATAGGAGATGCACAAAAAATGTGGATAGCGTAGGTTGATCCGCCAACGACTGAAGAATGGTTCTTAGTTTTGAAGTGACTACACCTTATGTTAGATTGAGGTTGGTGTAGGTTGATCCACGAACGATTAGAGCATTGCTTAAGTTTTCAAATGGCTACACATTAATACATTATGACTGATGATGAATGGTTCTTAGTTTTGAAGTGACTACACCTTATGTTAGACCGAGGCTAGTGTAGGTTGATCCACGAACAATTGGAGCATTGTTTAAGTTTTTCAAATGACTACACATTAATACATTATGACTGATGATATTTGCAGACTTGTTTAACCATATCATGTTCTCCAACTACACCACTGTATGTATATTTGACACACATTAATCAATTCCATTCCATGTGAATACTACTAGTCTCATGAGACTACTATTACTGGCATAAAATCCTACGATTATGCATCAACTAACGACCACAAACGCAGGCCTTAAGGACACATTATAGCACCAACCCAAGACTGGCGGAGTTTAAGAATATAACCGGACTCGTTAAACTGTCCATTAATATCTGAATCTGCAAGTGAGAGAAACTCAACGATTAAGTAACATACTGTGATTAGGCATCTTTACAAATATCATAGCCGGTGCTCGAACGATGAACTAATTATATTATTAAAACTTAAACTGCTCTAGCGTTAACTAAGGCTTTTTCAGTCCCGTGGTAACACATAGTATGACTCACAAAAAAGGTTGAAGTACAATCCAACTCAAAATTGTCCATTAAACATACCCCAGTTTCAACAACAAAACAATAGCCAGACCGCTGAAATCCATGTGGCTTGTAAACTGCTGCTGCGTGCAGCAATCGTCATTCAAGATTAAGGTGCTCCGGCATCAGGAATACAGGGATATTCAACTGAAAAGGTCAAAAGACCAACAATGATGCACATTTTCAGGTATGATCAATCAACAATGACATCTAAAATTATAAGCATAAACAATGAATGTACAACGTTTTCATTAAGAAATTAATAAGAGAAGATAGCTCAAGTCCCGGCGTAACAATAAAAATTCTTTATACTATAATAATATTCGACGTAAACAGTAGACACAATTAACCAGAACTGACCAAAACAATTATCCCTAACTGGTTACGTACTAAGTTATCTTTGCAAACTGCAAACACCAGATGATAAAACTTTGAGTAAATGCTAGCAGACGCGACGTACCATTTACCTTGCTGTACAACTCGAAAAAATTACGCCATCCTCAACAAAATCAGAACAGGGGTTTTACTCGTGTGAAATGCAGTTTAACTCGAGCGATTACTTTCCTCTGGTTCTGTTTGTTCTTCAATAATGTCCTTTTGTTCAATCTTTTCAGATCTTTCATCTCCCGATGTAGCAGGTTTCTGAGAATCAGTTTTCGGAACTTCAACCACAGGCCTGACAGAAACATCTGAATTTCCTTTAGAGGCAGGCAAGGGACTTTCACGATTATTAGATTTTAGCCATGAAAACTGCAAGTTGTGACCGTTCCAGCATTTACCACTCGTAAACGCCTTCTCAGCAGCATGTCGAGTTGTAAAATATACACGGGCTGAGTACTTGGCTGTTCCAGAATCATTATTGCCTTCAGCAGGTTCTTGATCATCTAGTTCCACCTTAGAAAGATCCCCAAATGGTGAAAAGTGTTCCTTCAAAACTGTGACCTGAATAGCCAGCAACTTATATTAATTCCGTTTGTAAAACATTAGCACCCTACGCTTCCTACCAAAACTCCACTAACTATAAGCAATCAAATAAAAAGCATATAGAGAAAATTCAGTGAGTGTATACTTGTTGACAAAATTATTAATCTTCTTGACTATTTAATATTTACAGAGCCGGGAAAGTTGATCATCAAATATTAAGCTAGATAGACACTATCAAGATATTTGGCAATGTAGTAATCCCTTTCCATAACTTATTATATGATGAATGATGCAACTTCACATCTACACTATAATCCAAGCTCAGAAATGGACAATCATTTCTAAAATCCAACTGATAAAGTCAGATTGTGTTGAGGGCAAACAACTTTCTTTCTATCATTAACGAAATACAGGGGCCTCTCCTCATCATAAACCAACATGGCATTCAACCTGCATCCCTCTACTCGTCAGTGACCTAGTGACCAACCCACCCTGACACCCTTATTAGGTTCATCTTTCATTATTTTCGATAAGCTAAACCACAACTATCACTGCAACTTGAAGAGAAACTGATCCACTACGACATAAGTCTATTTGTCAAGCTTCTTTACTGAAACCTCCCAATCTCCGATACCTATAGTACCGAAGCCTTTTACCTACCGGTTATAAAACCAATAACAATATCTTTTGAACGAAGGCCAGGATCAAATTCATGCAAATTCAAGTAAATAAGGGTTGTCTAGAGAAGTATGGGTTAATGAAACTGACTTAATGACTTCCTTAGCAAGGTCATGTGAAGCAGACAGAATCTCAAAACTTACAAAACATTATGCCAAAATGTTCAAAACTTCAAACCAAAATAGGTCCTGACCATATCTCAGTTTAGAGATTAAGGGTTAGATCCTAGGAAAACTAATTATAGTTTATCTGGTATATATAGAAAGAGGAATGACATAACCCATAAAAAATGTGATGCGCACAGGTATTTTAACCAGAGTTCTAGACAGCCGATGAGACACACATTAACTAATACATGACTAGCTCATAAAAGAAGCCTTTCCAGAAACCATAAACATAGTAGTCACCCAAACTTGACCAATATATTTTTGCTACCCATGTCTTTTTGTGCATTTATTGAAGATAAAATAATAATACCAAGGAGAAAGAGGTTTTACTTTAGCAAGATCAGTTGGCAGAGTCGAAATGATCTTGAATGCAGTAGGACGGTTGTCCAATTTGAAACGATTGGTGACAGCTGATGGAACAACAGGCGCCAATGGACGCATCGATGGCACAGCCCGCCCAAGAGATTTTTTGCCATTACATATCACTTCAAATTTTGGTGAAGATAAATTCGTTTCAGGATCACAAGAGCTTGAGGCAGCGGCTTTTGTAGAATCAGCTACAGTTCCTAGTTTCTGCCTTTTAGCCACCGGTTCAGATTCTACATCATCTTTTGATGATGTAGCCTGCAGAAGAGAAAATTGAAGTCATTTCACATATTATAGATTTCCTAATAAAATACGAGCAGGTGAATGCTTACTTGTTTCTGGAGTTCGTCCAACTTGCGCCTGAAGTCATTCCTCTTTTGATCAAGCATTTCTTGCTTTTTGCGGAGCTCCTCCTTCAAAACCTCTAAATTCTCCATCTTCTTTGGTGGAGGTGCTTTTGGGGTGTTGGTGATCACCGGTTTTGGATGATCAGAAACAGGAACATTAGCAGGAGCAGGGGCAATTGTGGAATTAGGTAATGCTGATGAACCACGAGGAGGTATTGGTGGTACAATATATCCACTATTTGTTCCATTAAGTGGAACGTTATCACGATTAGCCCACCATAACTTAATGAAACGATTACCCATCACAGCGTCAGGTGCTGTCAGCGCAGCTTCTGCTTCTTCCCTTTTGGAAAACTGGACAAAAGCTCGTTGACCATTTGGGGGAATGAAAATATTAATAATCTCACCGAACTTTTTAAAATGTGAAATTAGCGATTCCCTTCTGTTCTGTTGGAGGGGAACTCCATTAACAAATATTGTACATTGTGCCTTCTGAGAAGGGTTACGCACACTCTTCCCATTTCCATTTCCATTTCCACCTTGCATTTTCGAAGATGAAAATACATCGTTGCGCTTACCATGATGGTGGTCAACTTGAGCCCTATTTGATGGCTCCTGCTTATCCATTAAAGGACTTGCCTTAGAAACCATATTTTCTCTCGTTTCTGTTCTGTTTTTTGTACCGCTAATCCTTCCCAATAACATACCAGTCCCACCACTTTTGACCACATGTTCATCAGAGCTATCAACCAGACCAACATGATGATCACCAGATGGACCAGGATCCGACAAAGGTCCATTTTCCTTCACATTGGACTGATTTATTGATTGCAATGCAGGCGATGTTTGAGAATCATTACCCCATAGAGGCTGATCGGGATCATAAAAGTCAGCTCCAGCAGCAACAGAATCATTAAATGTATCGTTTGATCCCTGCCCATTTCCACCCACTCCACGTTTGCTAGTTTTGCCATGTGAAGGTTTAAATGAGTTTGATGGGGGACCAGAGGCAGGTAAAGACCCCGGCCCAGCTGGGGCTCCAGGCATATTTGCAGTTTGAAGAGATACTGGGAGATTAAACTGTGAAAGGCTCTGTAAGTTTTATACAAAACAAAGAAATAACAGCAATTTCAGATATGCAGTCTCGAAAATATGTTATGCAAAGACACAATATGCAATCAGAAGACCATAGGATAGGATGTAAGCATCAACTAGAAATGACTTTCAAGCCTCATATCACTTAGTTTTAATCTATTCATATATCAAATTATGTACACTTGAATTTTTCATCTGCTCCCCATACTGGTTCATGTTTCCTCTTTAGATGGTCCTCAGTCTTACAAGAAGTGATCTGTTTCTTAGAGTAAAAATATCTTAGAGATCCGGGCTTTTCCTGAACAGTGTGCAGAAAGCTCCACCGTCATGAAGGATGAAGATGAATATAAGCACATTTAGTGAAGTGATCAAATGAAAATAAGATGAAAAGACTAAGCTTATGTACACTAGTTCTGCAAATCCAGTTTGTCGCTTCCTAAACACAAGTACACTTCCATTCTAAAAAATATACATTATTAATCAAGCTTATGAGCTATAATACATAGTCACTCCCTAAACAGTAACAGGTAGACAGTTTTGTCACTTATTTCTACTCATTAAGACTAGTATTGGTGTATTTACCAGGGCATAGGGAAGAAGACTTTCATATTCTAACTACTCCTATTAAGTTAAAGGATGATAGTTAGCACATTCCCCCACTGTAGCCTGTGCACATAGAACAGATTTCAAATGTAATGAATCGTATCACATTTTATAGCCATAAACCTTGATAATCTGCTACTACAGGATAAGATCTGGCACATCCAATGACAACCTTATAAAATGTTTTTGGCAGATTGTAACTCATGCTATTATATTTAAAGTAAATGAAGTGCAAGCTCAAGCAGCTATTTAATTTGAGCATATATGCTTCCTCAGCAATGTTAGTAAACAGCTATACTGACATGATTACAGCCATTGTTCACTGTATCAAGCACTCTATAATATCAACAGACCATGAGGAAGGTAAGGAGGATTTTCAGATAGTCTCGCAATAATATTTTAAAAGGGCCTGAATAACACATCATACCTGAACATCTTCCACAACAATACGATTGACACCATGCTCCATTGGGCACATGTCACCTCTTAGGCAAAAACCTTGTTCCTCAAAGTCTCTGCACCGTTGGCGGGCAAGTCCCAGTCCCACGTTCATAGAAGGATTGATCGATCTATATGTTCCTTGTAAACCAAGCGGATGTAATGTATCCATACCACCATTTGGCATTCCTGGAACCATCCCAAATGGACCCCACGATGGACCATATGCATTTGAAACACTTGATAATCCCCTCCCAGCAAACATACCAGGGGGTACTGTGCCCTGTTGAACTATTTGAGAAGCAATATCCAAAGAACTGAACCTAGAATCACGTTGGTTCCAAGGAACAGAGTCCCTTCCTCTACCCCTGATTGGACCTTGATCTCCTCTGATTCTCTGGTTCATATCAAAGGGTCCTTGGGAAGATTGTGTAAACCCCGGTCGTCTTCTGTCAAACTTGGAATCCATAGAATTGAAACTGTGATTTTTCCATCCTTCACTGGACTGAGAACCTGTTTGTCTGTAATTATTCCCATTACCGAATGGCTTGCTTCCCCTTCTAAATGGTTTAGTATAAACTTGTTCCACTGCATCTCGCTCCTGTGATTGAGACCTTGCATCATCTCTTCTACGATGCTTATGGTTGCGATCATCGTCATCATCATCACTGATTTCTTTCTCATCAAGATTGCTTTCGGATACTGAAGGTGAGGGTGCTGGTTCTTGGGCTGAAACTTCAAGCTCCATTTAGTTCTTATGATAGGACAGCCGAGAATTTATTGTGGCTGACAAGTTCAAACAGTTAACAGTGGAGACAATGAGCCAACTGGATCAACCTGAAGTAATCCTTTTTTGAAAGCGGATACTGCACAATAATTAAATACTATTAGAACATAAAACCCTGGACACTGACGATACATAACTTCAGTCAACATTGAATAATGCACTTACATATGTATGTACAAAACAGAGGCTAAATCAGATAGTTCTGGTGAAGGCTTTGTTCCTTGTTTTCCTTATATATGTAGATGCAGAAAGCAAGCAATAAAATTGCAGCCACAGAATAGCAGACTATTTATGAATAAAACATATAATATATTTCATCATACAGAAAGACTAGTCCATTCGAAGAAAATCATGCTATGGTGGCAAGAAATGTGATGATGCTATATGGAAAAGTGGTAAATTGTACATTGATGTTAGTCTTAACACCTCGTGGGTCTAGTTGTCCAAAGTTGTTGAAGAAGTATGTTGGGTCCAACGGATTTGTTAGACTAATATCAACGTAGAAGTTACCACCTTCTCATATAAACCCATCTAGACCCAGCGGGTCTAGATCGCCAGGTCATTGCTATATAAACATTACTAACCAAAATAACACTAGTCTTAAACTGTTAGCAAGTCAAGAGATAATAACGTAACCAAAGGGCTTGTGTCCCAATGGAACCCCATGTTGTGTGAGAAGCTCCCCAACCACATGGTTGTGGGTTCAAGTCATGTCTAGGACATGTGAGATACATTGTGGTGTATTTATTGTGAGATAGTTCGTTGTTGTTCAAGCAAAAGAAAAAGAAAAGATAATAACGTAGTTATTTGTTCAATTCATAAGTGACAATATAAAAAAGAAACGCCTGATGTGCCCTTGAAATTGAGAAATTTCCTATTCAAAGCATTGATATGTTTAACGATACGTATGTGTTCTCAACAAAAGGTTTTCTTTACTTTGCATTCAAATGATCAAAAACGATAATATTTGAAATAAAATGATGCAGCGTTGACGAATTAACACGTCAGACGTAGATACAACGCAAATTGGGGAACTGAGCTAAAAAGTTGTACAAGACATACAGCTATACAAGCATGCAACTCTATTGGTACTTCTAAGACAATGAGAGCATAGTGAGCATGAGCTGAAAATACATTATCTGAATAATCATCAATGTTACAAAAGGACGCAGATATTGACAAAACGTTAATAATAACGTAAAAATATAACGCATAAAGTAGAAGTATCATGAAGAGACTCGTGGTAGTAAAATTCCTAAAAAACCAGATGACTAACTTATGTAGAACTATTGTCAGACCTACTGAAAATTTTGGGATATACACTGACAACTAAAAGGTAACATGTCATGGTAGCAAAATTGTGCAAGTTGCGGAGAATGTTTGGGCATATGACGAAAGGTAAATAGCATTAAAGATACTTGGGGTTGATGGGGGTCTCTAAACTACGATAAAACGATTTAATAGCAATAGAAAAGTTGTGAACAAGTACTTATAAGAAATTTGTATTAAGTAGAAGGCACTAGTATGAGAACAAACATGCTAAAAACAACACATGGCACCAACCTGTTATAGTTTCGAAACTTAGAATTTCTCTAAACATTATTCATATCCTATAACCTTAAATCCTTGATAAGATCATCTCTTTACCAACTTCCATTTCGCAATACACCTAAACAATAGAACAACAAACGTTCCGGTATTCCATATCCCTACACGCTATTAATCAGCACTAAGCATAAAACATTTCTACCATATCCCTAAAATAGCAAAAACTAATTCAATTTCCGAAAACCGAGCACTAAGCACACACATAACATAAGCCCCAAACTAATCCACATATAAATAAAACGCGACAAAACAGCTACGCCACAAGACACTATAAACATCATCATCAATATATCTATCTAGAAAACAACACTAACACATATCGCAATCTACATTCAAATAAATAATCACTAATTAAATTTCACTAGGCAACAACAATTTCTTCAATCAATATGATCAGATCACATATAAATTACAATATATAAAAACCAATTACAATAGGATTATAAGAAGATAATAAAAGCTAACCTCTATAATTAGGGTTACGATTGTGTGTATAACAAATTAATATGCCTATAGCATTTTGAGCTTCGGTTATATGTGTTTGTGTGTATGTATAATCGTATTTTTTTTTTGTTTCTCTCTCTAGAATCTGTGTATGTTTCTCTCTCTAGAACGGAAGGAAAAAAAAAGGTTTTACAGATAGGAGGATGAAATGAAGTACTAACAAAATGGGGTATTTACGTTTTAAGTACTTGTACTTTATCATAAACTACAATTCTGTTATGGAATAGTGGAATACTATCAGATTTGTCAGTCAGTGTGAAGACAATTGGTCTCAGTAATTTTCTTTTATTTATGTCTTTTTAACTATATCACATTATATATAACACAAAATATCTCATATGTTTTAAGCAGTACTTGAACTCGCCCCTTTTTAATTAAAGAGTTTCTAACACAACAAGATATATCATTAAGACATAAGCCATTTGATTTTTATTTATGTTATGAAAGATGTATAGTTTTGTTTTATTAGGTTTATGAATGAAAGTGACATAATCTATGTGTAATGTATTTTATTCTTTTAATATAAAGTAATTTTGCAAACTAAAAAAGGCTTCATTATAAGGCTATGCACAATGGAGGTCGGGCAACTCGGTCGACCGATCGGTCGAGGATGGTCACGCCATTGTGGGTATTCGGTCGAGCTTGGTCGCCAGACCAAAAAATGCAACACTCGATCGAATTTTCGACCGAGTCCTTAACTCACAAAAAAACAAAAAAACTCCTCCTTTTTGAATGAATTCGAACGTTGCATAAAAAAAAACTTTTTTTTTTTTTAAATTTTACCACTTTTACAACATTATAAATACCCCACTTATTTCCTCATTTCATTCACAAATTCAAACAACAATTCTCTCAAGACCTTCAAACACATTATCTTAATTATGTCTTTCGAGCTATTTTTTAATTCTTTGTCTTCTGATGATGAAGAAGAAGTTATGAGTGAGCTTGCGGAGTTTACGCAGGCAGCTTGGGCCGAGTACCAAGCGTCACTGCCAAAAGTCCGACGAACCCGCGTACCTAGTCGAGTCACCGGGCACCAGTTCAATCGGTTCGACCGCCGGGTCAACCCGGTTTTCGATTAATTTTTTTTATTTTTCGACCGGGTCAACCGGTTCGACCACTGGGTCAACCCGGTTTTTTATAAAAAAAAAAAAACCCGGCCGGGTTTCAAGACCCGGGTTGACCCGGGTCACTCAAAACCCGGCGGGTCTAACCGGTTAACCCGGTTTTAGAAACCCGGATTTTTTTTACCCGTTTTTGTGGCAGGGCACCGGTCCGACCGGTTGAACCGACCGGCTCGACTCGGGTTTGAAAACATTGGCTAGGGATCATTACGGTGCTCATAATCGTTTAGTGGCGGCTTACTTCTCCTAACACCCAGTGTATGACGAAAGAAGATTCCGTCAGCGGTTTCGAATGAGGCGAGAACTATTCACACAAATTGTTCGAGAGGTAACCGATCATTCTCCTTATTTTTAACAAAATCCTGATTGTACGGGCACACTTGGTATTTCCCCATTGATCAAGTGTACTTCGGTAATTCGTCAATTGGCATACGGGGTCGTTCCTGATTCTCTTGACGAGTATCTGCAAATAGGTGCAACAATAACTAGTGATTGTCGCTGTAACTTTTGTACGGCTATCATGGAGTTATATGGTGAGGAGTTTTTGCGAAAAAGCCCACGTATTCTGACCTTGAAAGACTATATGCTCGTCACGAGGAAAAGCATGGGTTTCCTGGGATGATAGGAAGCATTGATTGTACAGGTTGGCCGTGGGAGAATTGCCCAAATGGTTTGAGAGGTCAATTTGCTAGGGGTGATCATGGGCCAGATCCATTCATTTTATTAGAAGCGGTCACCTCCCAAGATTTATGGATTTGGCATGCGTTTTTTGGTGTCTCCGGGATGAATAACGACATGAACGTTTTACGTTGATCCCTTGTTTTCAATGATATCAAATATGGGAGAGCATCGGACCTTCCATTCGTGGTTAACGACGTAGCTTATAAAAGGGGATATTATCTTACTGACGGGATATATCCGGAATGGGTCGTTCTTATTAAGTCCATTTCAAATCCTCACACGGGTGATGAGAAAAGAATATTGTACAAGAGGAAGCACGAAGCAGCAAGGAAAGATGTGGAACGAGCTTTTGATGTGTTGAAGAAGAAGTGGAAAATGATTAAAGTTCTGGTTAAAGGGCTGTTGCGTCGTAATCTCCAAGATATAATGTACACATGTATCATATTACATAATATGATCATTCAAAACAAGGGTCGGGTGATATGTCCCAGATGGTACGAAGATGAGGGTCACCGCGATCATGATCCCTTATGATCGCATGAACAATCGTTATTAATTACTCAGGAGATAATCGACTGAACAACTAATCTAAACTTAAAAGCTAATTTAGTCGAACACGTTTGGGCAAATCATGGAACTAAAGACAATCAAGAGAATGAAGACAATGAAGACACAAGTGACGATGAAGATGAAGACTAGTTTAGTCATCTTTTTATTGTAATATTTTTAATGTTATTTGAATAATTTATGTAATGTTTTTATTATTAATGAAGTTTAAATTTACTGTTTAAAAATTTTAATTTAAAAAAATTTAAAAAATTAAGAAGATCGCTGCTGTAGATATTTGGTCGTCTGAAGGTCGCCGGAGAGAGAAAGCTGATGTGACACACAAAATCAAAGTCGCCCTGGGTCATCATTGTACATAGCCTAATATGTTTGACGAAATTAGGTGAAGCTCGTATTTCAAAACGTTTCTTTAAGAGTTTGATTTATTTTTTCCTAATAACTTTATTTATTCATATTAGTTTATGACTTTATGTATATAATAAAATATTAAATGGTTGGAGCATGAATAGTAATTCTCTAGATATGAAGCATGGTTGGAGATAATTTTTGATGCTTAGGGCACGTTTGGTACAGAGAATTTCAGAGAATAGAAATGAAGTAGAGAATAGAATTCAGAGAATAGAAATGGGTAGAGAAATTTAAAGTCAATTCTAGTGTTTGGTAACATGAGAAATAAACTCGAGAATTAGCAAAAAAAAAAAAAAAAAAAAAAAAACTTTTTATTGAAAGAATTAGAACTTTTGTTTGTTTTTTAAAAAAAACTTATTTTAAAAAATATATATTTAAAAAAAAAAAAAAATTAAATATTTTTTTTATTTATTTTTTACAAAAACTTATTTTAAAAAAATTTATTTTTTTAAATTTATTTTAAAATTTATTTTTTATAAAATTAATTAAAAAAATTATTTAAAAAAAATTATTTTTTATAAATAACAATTCTATAAAAAATATATTTTAAAAAAAATATATTTTTTTAAATTATTTTTTATAAAAAATTTATTTATTTATTTATTTTTTAAACTTATTTTATAAAAAATATATTTTAAAAAAATTATTAATTTTTTTTATAAAAAATACATTTACGTAAATCGGTTTGCAACTAAAAAAAAAAAAAAAAAAAAAAAAAAAAAAACTTACAAAGTTCCCATCATTTCTCCCATTTCCTCACTAAAAGTAGTGGAAATGAAACTAAAAAAATTGCACTACCAATTCTCCACCAATTCCCCACAATTCTCCACCTTTTTATTTCTCTGACATACCAAACAGATTCTCGAGAATTAGCCCGAGAATTAAGCCCATTTCCCTTTCCATTTCTTTGTCAAACCAAACATGGGAAATGAGCCCATTTCCATTTCTTTGGGCCCAATTCCCTGTACCAAACATGCCCTTAATTCTTCTATAAGATAAAGAAAATTGTTGTTTGAAGACAGTGGTTAGAGATGATCTAAAAGTTTGAACTTTTGATTTTAAATATGTTTGGTAAATTAGTTGGAAATGACTTGAATACATAAAACATATTGTGAAAAACTAGAAGGACGATTGAATAGTTTTTACCTTTTTTAAAATTAATTCGCTTTGAATACTTAACGTGATTTCAACTTAATGCAAATAATCAAACAATATAAGTAAAGCAAGTAAGGAAAGAAACAATCAAACCACAACACGGATGTTTATAGTGGTTCGGTCTACAAGGACTCTCTTCCTTGCCCTACTCCACTCCTCGAGCCTCTAACTCGAGAGTTTTTCTTCACTAAGAAACAAGCTCTCTTCTCAGTGGAGAAAACCTTTATACACGTCGCTTACACTTTTTCTGGTACAAAGCTAAATACCGAGTTCTAGTTCGAGGTAGAACCAACCTAACGTCACTTACACTTTTTCCGATACTAAGCTAGATACCTAGTTCTTTTACAAGGACACAACCACTCCCGACACTCTACGTATTTTAAGGACTAAAATACTAATTGATCACTACTGAAGTGTATGAATGTTTGGTACTACAATGATGTGTGAATAAACAACTAAATCACACAGTGACTACTCTAACAAGTCTTGCAACGGTATGTTGAAGCTTGTGATGCTTTGATCTCTTTGCCACAAAAGAAAGATTACTAAGAATTAAATATGAATGGTTTAGTAATGAAAGAATGTATGCTAATGTTTATGATTATGAGTGATGAGTGAACATGAATGAGCAGCTTGCTATTTATAGGCAAACTGCTCAAACAACCCACGGATTTGGCGGATCTAAATCCAGGGGTCCGTCCCTTATGGGTTTTGGTTCTGCCAGGGCCTGACAGAATATCTTTCAAAATCTTTTTAAATCTTGCCAAGATATTACCAAATCCAATTTTTTGCTTGAAGATCTTTACATGATATTCTCTAAATCTTGAAGATATCCTAAAGATATCCAAATGATGTATGCAATGATGTCATGTACATATTTCCATTTTTAGAATAAAAATGTAAACATGTAAATGTATATATGTATGTCATATGTATATTCTAGTGATGAATGTAGCATGTTATGATGAGTTTTAAAAGCTTATTACTATAAATGTAAAAGACTTTAACTTATATTTATGCTTTGCTAAAGATAAAGTTTATAATTGTCATTAACAAAATATAGCAAAGATCGTAAAATATAAATAACGTTTTTAGGACGATATTTGTATTAACAATCTCCCCCATTTTGTTGATGACAAAACATAAAGTTTATTTTTAAGCAATGGAATAAGTAAAGTGTAAGTCTTTTAAAAATATAGATTAAAACTAGTTTTATGCAAGTTTTGAAATCAATTTTGGCATAAAACATGTATGAAATGTATGATGTGTGAGTTTAATTTAATCTCCCCCTTTTTGTCGAAACGAAAAGAGGAAATGCATAGCGGAACGTGATGAATGGCCCTTGGTGATTACTCCCCCTAATTTGGAGTACCAAGTATGATGCATAGATTTTGAGTGCTTAATAGCTCCCCCTTGGATAATACTCCCCTTAATTGGAGTGCCAAGTTTGTGATGCATGAAATGAGAAATCTACAAAACAAATGTTAGTGCATAATTAGCTCCCCTTTGATCAATACTCTCCGTTGCTAGGGTACCAACATATATGATGCAAGGATGAGAAATGCTACAAAACAAAGGTTAGTTGTATAATTAGCTCCCCCTTGATCAATACTCCCCGTTGCTAGGGTACCAACGTATATGATGCAAGGGTGAGAAATGATACAAAACAAAAGTTAGTTGTAGATAATCCAACCAAGTAATATGATACATGAGAAAAATGTTCAACCAAGACTAGTAGTGCAACCCGTTTGACCAACAAAAGTCAACTATGTATAATTGTTCAAACCAAGCTAATAGTTCAAACCAACCATCTAATAATGCAAATGTTAATAATTCAACCCAACCAAATATAATGCAAAATAAGTGATCACACACAAGCATTAACACAACATCCTTCAATTGAAAATTATTTGTGACCAAAGTCACAAATTAAGGTGTTACAAAATAAAAAAGAAAATGACCTAAAAATAGAAGTAAAAAAAAAATCCTATAAAAGAAAAAAATAGAGTGACTCCTAGCGTCTATTGCGGAGGATGTGATAGAGCATTAAGGCGCTCTAGGATGTGGTTCAAAATGAACCGCATTTCGTTTTGTAACTCGTGAACCAAATTGTTGGTTCGTTGAGTTAAGTGGGCGGTCCTCTCACACATGGAACATCCATGTCTAGGGAAGTTGGGTGGAGGAGTTGGTTCATTATTTGGTGGTGGTGGTGGTGGTGGTTGGTTGTTTGATGGTGGAGGTGGTGGAATATAGGTTGGAGACATGATGGAAGCTAGCAAAGTGGATTGTAAATTCATAGCTTCATTTAGGTGGGAATCCACCATGTTGGAGAAGGCGTAGAGGCGGTTAAGTTCCTCATTGATCTCGCCTTGGGTGTGAGGTTGGTTTATCCACATTCCCTCATCAATGGCTTGGAGTGTGGATGTTGGTGAAAGGGGTTGATGTTGCGGTTGTGGTGGTGCTTGATCACGGTAAAGAGGACCGTGAATATCCCTATAGATGAGATGGAAGAGGAGTGGTTCTTGGGCCTCAAAAGGCAATGGTGGTGGATTTGTGGACCTAGGTGGAAGGTCTTCCAAAGTTTCTAAATATGGGTGAGGTGATGTTGCTGGAGTTGCAAACAACTCAATGGGCTGAAGTTGGGGTGAATGAGAAGGTGATGGTGATCTTGTTGGTTGAGATGGAGCGGGCGGTGGTGTGGTAGCCATTGGAGTTATGGTGGGTGGTGGAGTGTTGATGATGATGTGAGGTGGTGTTGGAGTTGATAATGTGAGGAAGTTTTCATTAGCTATGGGTGATGAAATATTCAAGGGTGAAGATTCTTCTAATGAAGAATTGATATTCACGAAACAACAAGGTCTGACACTCATTCGAGCCGTCCTTCTGTGTGGTCTGCTTGTGGATGAGTTGTTTGACTTAGGCATTGTTTGAGAAGAGAAGTGATGGTGATATATGCAGAAATTGCTATTAGAAATGATGGTGAAGGTGTGAATTGTGATCATCCTAAAGCTTCTAATTTATAGGCAGTAAGGTTTATGGAAGGTTGTGTTTGGATGTGATGTTGATCCATAGAAAAATTTTGGTTCCTAATGATTTGGAAGAAGAAAATAAGTTAGTCACATCATCTAAGTCAATCCATAGAGATGGAGTTGAGTAAGAGTATGAAGATATGCAGTAAATGCAAAGGGTGAGTGAGAAATCGGCAAAGCCGGGAGGTTGTGATTGCTTAAGTCCTTATAAAGCTTTTTTAAGTTTGTAGACATGATTTGGTTTTTCAAAATCGGCAAAGCCGGGAGGTTGTGCGACATACACTTCCTCATTAATAAAACCATTAAGAAATGCACTTTTGACATCCATTTGAAAAAGTTTAAAGTCATGTGCACATGCATATGAAAGTAGTATTCTAATTGAATCGAGCCTAGCTACCGGTGCAAATGTTTCATCGTAGTATATACCTTCTTGTTGATTATAGCCTTGAGCTACTAGCCTAGCTTTATTTCTAGACACTATATCATTTTCATCCATTTTATTTCTAAACACCCATTTTTTTCCAATTATGGTTTGACATTTAGGTTGAGGGACTAATGTGAATACATCATTTCTAACAAATTGATTTAGTTCTTCTTGCATTGCTATAACCCAAGATTCATCTTTTATGGCCTCATTTATATTTTTGGGCTCAATTGTTGAAATGAAACAAAAGAAATTACTTTGATTTTAAGGTTCTTTCATTAATTTCTCCTATGACGTTATCTAATGGAGCAACATCATCAATAGTAAGAGAGTCATGAGAGATTGTACCTTTTCCGATGATTTTACTTTTAAGCTTGCTACCAAACGTAACATTACCTCCGTCGTACACTTGGTAGGTTGAGAAAAGGCTTTTGTTTCCCGTCATGTGTCTTGAACACCCGCCATCTTTTATCCACTCGTCCAGTTCTAAACCGACTTTCAAGCATACCTAAGTTAAAGAAAAACTCAAGCGTTTGGTCCCCAATATCTCATGGGTCCATTTGGGTTAAATATTCCATTATCTTGATTCATGTATGGAAATGGTGGATATGGGTTCCATGGCATGTAGTTGGGACCTTGATAACTTCTAGGTAAGTTTGGATTCCAACTATTTTGATAATGATGCTGTGAGTTGTAATTACTCTTTGGAAAGGGGCGTTTGGGAATAGTAGTCCTAGGTCTTTGTTGAACTGTTTTAGTTCTAAACTCATTTTTAACTTGTCATATTCCTATAGTAACTGCTAGTTTTTGTTTGTTAACAGTTGTACTAGTGCTAGGTTTTCTTGTGACCTGTTTTAATCCAGTTTTATCATGAGGTAACTTTTGAACTGTTTTAATCCAGTTTTATCATGAGGTAACTTTTGAACTTTCATTATCTCATCTACACAACTGATATTTTTATCAAACCTTTTAAATTTAGAGTTTTGTTTGATAAGTTCTTCCTGTGTGGTCTTAAGTGTTTCTAATTCTAGTTTAAGTTCTTGACATGAAACACATGTTTCTTTAATGGCTTTACCCTTTTCTAATCGTAAAGCTTTTTCTTTTAACCAATAAACTTCGTTTTCTAAAAATTCCTTTTTGGTTTTTAAGAACTTATTTTTGTTTATGATTTTTAGGGTGATTTCACACAGTTTGTTATATTCTATTTCTAAGGTGTCATCATCAATAGAGGAGTAAGATGAGTCAGATTGTACCTCGTTAGAGTCATGAGCCATAAGAGCAACTTCGTCATTCTTAGGCTCTTCGTCATCATCTTCACTGTCACTCCAAGCACCACTAACAAAGGCTCTTTGAGTCTTGTTCTTGGGTGGCTTCGGACAATCTCCTATTAGATGACTAGTATCCCCGCACCTAAAACACTTCCTATCTACTTTTCCTTTCTTATCATCACGGTCTTTCCGGAAAGATTTCTTTTCTTCTCGAGGTTGTCTTATGAACTTCCCTCGTCTTCTGAAGAACTTCTTGAAATCTCTTACGGCCATGGCATACTCTTCGTCTTCGCTACCTGAACTAGACTCTTCATCATCACTTGACTCTACCCTAGCTTTTAAGGCAATGGACTTGATCTTTTCCTTTTTGCCTTTGACTATCTCTAAATCTTTTTCCATCACCATCTCATGAACTTTGAGATTTCCTATGAGCTCGTCAAGTGGCATGCTTGAAAGATCCTTAGATTCTTCAATGGCTGTCACCTTTGCTCTCCACTTCGGATGAAGTGCTCTAAAAAATTTCCTGACAAAGTTCTTACTAGAAAAAGAATCGTCAAGTGCTTTAAGAGAAGTAATAATATTATTAAACCTAGCAAATGCACTATCAATGGTCTCATCTTCAGGGATAACAAATTGTTCATATTGTTGAACAAGAAGATCAATTTTGTTATCATTTACTTGTGAGTTCCCTTGATGAGTGATAATTAAGGATTGTCAAATATCTTTAGCGGTTTTACAAATAAATACTCTGTGGAAAACTAGAAGGGGGGTTGAATAGTTTTTACCGTTTTAGATTTAATTTGCTTTGAGACTTATAGTGATTTCAAGTTAATGCATACACACAATCAATATAAGTAATGTAAGTAAGGAAAAGAACAATCAAACCACAACACGGATATTTATAGTAGTTCGGCTACAAGGACTCTTTTCCTTGCCCTACTCCACTCCTCGAGCCTCTAACTCGAGAGTTTTTCTTCACTAAGAAACAAGCTCCCTTCTTGGCGGAGAAAACCTTTACACACGTCGCTTACACCTTTTTTCGGTACTAAGCTAAATACCGGGTTCTAGTTCAAGGTAGAACCAACCTGACGTCGCCTATACAATTTCCGACACTAAGCTAGATGTCGAGTTCTTTACAAGGGTTCAACCACTCCCGACACTCTATGTGTTTTGAGGACTAAAACACTAACCGATCACTACTGAATGAATGGTATAACAATGATGTGTGAACTACTAACAGATCACACAGTAACTACTCTAATAGGATAGCAAGAGTTTGTTGATCCTTGATACTTGATCTCTTTGCTACAAAAGGAAGATCACTAAGAATGAAATGAATGGATTAGTAATGTGTAAATAAGAGAATATGACTTTATGCTATGTAAGTGATGGTTGTCCTTGAATGATCAGCTTGCTATTTATAGGCAAAACTGATCAGACAACTGGCGGATTTGGCGGACCCAAATAATTGGTTCCGCCCTTGTACTGGTTTGGTTCCGCGGGAACATGCCAGCTAAGGGTTTTCCAAATCTTACTATATCTTGTCTAGTCTTGTCAAGATCTTACAAAGTCAACTCTTTAGCTTCAAGATCTTTCCAAAATATATTGTAAAGTCAACTAATATTTCCTAATGAGGTATGCCATGATGTCATGTGTATTTCTATTTTTAAGAAATAAAAATAAACATGGAAATGTATATATGTATGCAATGTGTAATTCCTAGTGATCATGTGATATGTAAATGTGTTTTTAAAAGGCTTGTTACTAAAATGTAAAAGACTTTAACATATACTTATGCTTTGCTAAAGATAAACCTTATAATTGTCATTAACAAAATAAAGCAAAGATCGTAAAATATAAATAACGTTTTTAGGACGATATTTGTATTAACAATCTCCCCCTTTTTGTTGATGACAAAACATAACGTTTATTTTTAAGCAATGGAGTAAGTAAAGTGAAAGTCTTTTAAAAATATAGATTAAGTTTGTTTTATGCAAGTTGTGAAAACTATTTTAAGCATAAAAGCATGTATTATGATGTTTAACAGTGAGTATGAACTTAATCCTATCTCCCCCTTTTTGTCGAAACAAAAAGAAGAAATGCATAGCGGAATGTGATGAACGGTTCTTGGTTATAACTCCCTCTAATTTGGAGTACCAAGAATGATTCAATGATTTTGAGAACTTAAAGCTCCCCCTTGGATAATACTCCCCCTAATTGGAGTTTCAAGTTCATGATGAATGATCCTACAAAACAAAAGTTAGTGTATGATATGCTCCCCCTTGATCAATACTCCCCGTTGCTAGGGTACCAACGTATTTGATTCAAGGATGATAAAAGCTACAAAACAAAGGTTAGTTGTATATGAATCAATCCAACCAATTAGCATAATGCAAATGTAAAGGTTCAACCAAGCAATGTAGTTTAACCCGTTTAACTATAGATGCCAACTAGCTAAAATTGTTCAAACCAATCACAAAGTTCAAACAATGTCAATTCTATAGCCAACCATATAATGTTAGTAAATCAACCAAAGTATAATGCACATGTATTAATCACCCATAATCATAAATGTAACATCCTTTCATTTGAAAATTTTTTATGACAAAAGTCACAAAACAAGGTGTTACAATAAAAATAATCCTAAAAAAAATTCCAAAAAAAAATCCTATGAAGTCTTATAAAGGAAGACAAAGGAGAGGATTCTAGTATCTATTGTGGAGGGTTGGTTGGGTTTGGTGAAGACATGATGGAGGCAAGCCATATGGATTCTAAATCCTTAGTGTCACGTAAGTGAGAATTCATCATGTTTGAAGAGACGTAGAGAGGATCAAGTTTCTTATTGCCTTGAATGTTTGGTTGGTTGAGCCACATTGATTCATCAATGGCTTGGAGTGTGGCAGATATATCATTGGGTTGAAATTTGGGTAAATGATGAGGTGATGATGATTTTCTCACTTGAGATGGTGCGGGTGGTGGTTTGGTAGCCACTGGTGTTATGGTAGGTGTTGGTGATCTTGGTTGAGATAGAGTAGGTGATGGTGATCTTGGTTGAGATAGAGTAGGTGATGGTGATCTTGGTTGAGAAGAAGTAGGTAATGGCATGTTAACCACTGGAGTTATGATTGGTGTTGTACTAGTAGTGGATATAGTAGGGAAGTTTACGTTAGGAGTGGGATTTATGAACCAGTATGGTCTGACACTTATTCTTGCAGTCCTTCTGTGTGGTCTGTACATTGAAGGGTTGTTGGATTTGTGCATTGTGAGGAAGAAGGTTGTTTAGGAATGCAAAGATATTGCTCTAAAACTTCTAATTTATAGTCTCTAAGGATTATGGAGGAATGTGTTTGAATGTTAATTCATGGGAAAGTGTTGGTTTCCAATGTTTTGGAACAAGACAAATGAGTTTGTCATTTTATCAAAGTCAATCCATAAATATGGAGTTGACATGAAGATTTGCAGTGGATGCAGAAGGTGAGTGGAATTCTAAGAATGTGATTGATTCACGGATTCCAAGGAACCAATTAGAGGGGTCTTTGGTTGTTACAGAAAGGTAACTTGGAAGAAAATTTGAATTTTCAAATTTTGGTGGGAAAAGAGTTTCCTATGATTCTAAGTGTGCTTAAATCTTCCTAATGTGCCTAATGATTAGTATAATGATCATAAGAATCAATGATCTAAGGAGCGGGATTAGTCAGGAAATTTGAGAAAGTTACTGTTGGTGTTACACCCTGTAACACCCCCAAATTTGATTTGTGGCAGCGGAAGATTTATTTGGGTGTTACTGTGAGGATCGATTGTGAAATCATAGAAAAACAGCCTAAAATGGCATTTTTAATTTACATAGGTCCATAATACAAATTCAGTTATAAAACATTACATCAGAGTACTAAGGTTTCTTCAAAGAAACATTATTTTAACTGAATTACAACTTATTTTACACCATTTATTGAAGATAGGGTATGTCTGCTCCATGCCTTGCCATGCTCCTTTAGTTTCCTGAGATACATGCTTAAAAGTCAACATAATGTTGAGTGAAATCATGGAGTTTATAGTTTAAATATCAGTTCAATCACAAGTAAGATTGTATTGGAGATACAATCAGTTTAAAATATTGATATTGCAGTTCATATATTGCCCTAAGTCTCATGACACGCAAACGTTAACAAAGTACCGCCTAAACGGAGGTGCACACCAAATTAATGATGAAAATTTGCCCTCGTGTAATAGGTGATTTTGCCAATTCCTATTTCTCTCAAATATAATGCATCGCGACTAATACGACTAGCAAAAAGCATTCCGTCACAGTATTAGTGGGATAGGTCGTCAACCTCTAATAGATCTATTCATTATATTCGCGTTCACCGCAGTGATTAATGGCTCATGATAAAGGGTCTTATGGCAATAAGGTGTACTTAGGCATATATCAAGTCAGGTAGCATACAGAAAAAAAATACTTGTGATTTATTTATAGCATGTATCCCCCTCACGGAGTTTAAAAAGTATAAAGAGTTTAAAAAGTGAGGCCATGACTCACCTTATGCGTTCCTGGTGATGGTAAAAATAATTCAGAGGTGATTATAACAACTTCGATATAAAACCTGGTAAATATATAAATATCTGAGAATCTTACTAATTTCTAGTGTATATGTGTATGAGTGGTGGATGATGATTAAGATGTTATATGCTTATGATGCTCGTACTTTCGTAAAATCATAGTTTCAACAAGTAAATAAAATATTACTATGGAATATTTCTATCGCTATTAACTAATATGTAAATATAGTGCATATGTGCATATAAAGTAAAGATATGGTGCAAAAATGGAAAATAAGCTAAAAATGGCAAGTTATAATAGTTGTTCCTTGGTCTTTCCAGATTTTACATTTTCTATCCTAACCGCGGTTTGCGTTACGTCGTTAGTCCTTATTCAGTCCGTAGTTCAATATCAGTCCAATACTTGTCCAATAGTCCATATAAGGCTTGATGTTCAATAATATGTCAATTTCAGTCCTTTACAACTGTTTTCACAGCTTCAGTCCCTTAGTTTCCAGGTTTGGCAGTTTTAGTCCTTTTCGGTTAAGTCGCGTTACATTTTTAGTCCTTTTCGCATATAAATGACGGGAAAAATATTCTGAAAATTTTTATAACTTTATTAAGTTTATTTTAACTTATTTCACTTTATTATTTCAGAAAATAATTTATTTTTGCACTAATGGGCCGAGTAACGATTTGTAGCATAACCCGTTAAGAGTTTTAGAGGCGAGGGCGTGAAAACTGTTTTGGGCTTAGATTTAGGCTATTTTTAGGATTCCAAAAATATATCATATGAGCCTGATGGGCCTTGTTATCGAAAATACTTGTTGGGCTTGGTTTTTGGCCCAACCGAATAGTTGTAAATTTTTCTGAAAATTGTTTGCTAATACGTAGTGAATGCCGATAAAAATGGGTTATTTTAGGCGTGATGTCGAGCTTATGGGTTCGAACTTAGAACATGAAAAACATAGTTTGATAGCTTGTCATTTAAGTGGTATAAAAATATAGATATATTATGTACAGGTTTTCGAAAATATACCGAAGGTTTTTGGGCTAGTCGATCAAAGAGATTTTTGTGAATTTTCTAAGGGTTTGCTCTTAGTCGAATGGCGTTAAAAGGGATTAATTTGAGTGTCGATATGGGGTTATGAGAGGGATCTCAAAACACGAAATAATTAGTTTGCCATGTGAACTATCGAGATGGATAAAACATTTAGGTGTTGCATGAAAGGATTCGTTCTAAATAAATCGTGAAACGTCTTGTTCGAGTGGTTTGTTTAACTAGTATGTCTTGAATATCTTTCTATTTCTTTTTATCCGGTTTAGTGTGGGGTTTTTAGTTTATGTTCTAGTTGAATTAGGGTGATATTCAAGAGTTGGCCATATGTTAGGCGTGACTTGGGTGGTTCGATCACTTAAGTTTCGACATGTTTCCTCTATATTTTGTTAGCCCGGTTGAGATCAAATGTCTTAATGTTCGAATATCATATGTATGCAACTAATGAAAGTGTTACTATATGATAGTGCATGGTGTGTCTACATGTTAACGTGTGAGAATAGGTTGTGACAGTGTGTTATATGTGATTTAATAGAACTTTCGAATGGAGTAGTATTTATGCATGCATGGGATTGTAATTTAAGAGAGACAAGAACTTACAACACCTTTAAGAAAAGGTGGTGGAGACTTTATGCTTGACGAATGAAACACAAAATGACAATACTCCCACTTGCTTCAATCTCCTTTAGTTAAGCTTTGTCGAACAACAGTGGGTATTATTGAAGGTATTTTTGTTAGTGTGATGAATGTGAAGAAGGTTATGGGGATCGAATGAGATACAATGAAAGGCTAGTGAGTTGAAATGGTTATTATGTGATTGGAGTGGATTGGTTTTGCTCCCACATACACGACAGAAAGTAGCTAAAGTTTAAGGAATATGGTGACTGTGATTGAGAGGGATATGTGATTGAAGAGTTCGAATAGTAGTGCCTTATATAAGTAAAATATCCACAAGTTGCTTGTCTAATGATTAGAGTACACTGTATAGGAAAGACACTTGTATGATAGAATGCTAGTTTAGGTGTAAGACTTATGTGGTGGTTTGTGCATTTGGCTGCTAGTCTTTGTTCCCTTTCTTGTTCTATTCGGTTCCTTCTCATTATCACAAGTTTCATGTTTCTTGTTTACTTTGATAAGTCTAGTTGGGTTTTTGTTATTATATTAATTAGTTTCATGATGTTTTCGAACGTGTAATGTTGACTGAAGATCGAGCTTGGTTTTATTAATAATGTCGAGTGTTTTAGAAAAATGGTTAGCGAGTGATTTTTAATAGTAAGGCAAGAAAATAATTGAAAGTGAACTAGTGAAAGAAATCTTGAAGTCGTGGTGAGGGTGGTTTGTGAGGTTTGAGTTGAGTTTTGTGGGTTGCAATGTAATATGGTTATATTTGATCTATGAGTTCGACATGGAGATTTTAGCATTTATGTTGTGTCGATCGATTAACAAGAAAAGGAATAATGAAGTGCGACAATTCCATTAAATGAGTTAAGTGGGTTGTGATGTTTATGTTGAGTTTTTATTGTTTAACTTGTTATGGGTCGGGCTTAAGTTTTGCATAGGATCTTTGATTGAATGTGATATCGAGCGGTGAAAAGGAGGAAACAAAGATTGTGCATTAACTCTACTAAATGGTCGGGTGGCTGTGGTGTTGCATTGGGTTGGCAGTTGGCTAGTTTCGATGGCCCTTTGGATAATAGGTTGAGAGGTAGTTGTTGGGCCGAGACAATTAAGGGTCCGGTTGGTTAGTAGTGTGAGGTTAGGATTTGAGTTTGTTGTTAGTGTTTGTGTTTTAATTAGGTAGTATTAGGTAATATTAAGTTTTATTAAGTGTAGCGAGATAATAAAATGATTAGGATTACTTGTCGTTGTTTATATGAAAGTGATGTTGTGTCGGAGAAATATAATCCCTAGCGTTGTGTGTTAAATATATATATATGTGCGTATATACAATGCATGGCTACTATTAATAATAACGAAAAGTTCAAATTTCTAGTAAAAATAGGCGTTGGGAAACATAATTCGAGATTATTATTAATCACTAAGATTAATTACAAGGGTTTTTCTCGGGGTCTTACAGTACTCCTCTCCTCATTCGAATTCCGTCCCGGAATTCAAGTCTAAAATGGCTACTAAGAGTGATTTACGGGAATAAGTGGGGATATTTCTCACGAATTTGATCTTCGCGTTCCCATGTGTATGTTGGTCCTCTTTTAGAGTCCCATTTTACTTTCACAATAGGAATACGACTTTGCTTGAGTTGCTTAACTTCTCTATCCATTATCTCTACGGGTTCTTCGGTGAATACAAGTTTGTCGTCCAGTTTAATCTCTTTCAGTGGAATGACAAGAGTCTCGTCGGATAGGCATTTCTTAAGTTGAGAGACGTGGAATGTAGGGTGTATCCTACTGAGTTCTTCCGGGAGTTCTAACTTATAGGCAACTGGACCTATTCTTTCGAGGATTTTGAACGGTCCAATGTACCTTGGGTTGAGTTTTCCACGCTTTCCAAAGCGTATCATCCCTTTCCAGGGCGAAACTTTCAGCATAACTCTATCTCCGACTTCAAACTCCATAGGCTTTCTTCTCACGTCTGCGTAACTCTTTTGTCTGTCACGAGCGGCTTGGAGACGATGTTTGATTTTGAATATTTTCTCAGTTGTGTCGTGGATTAATTCTGGTCCGGTAAGCTGCATATCACCAACTTCTGTCCAGCAGATAGGTGATCTGCACTTTCTTCCGTAAAGTGCTTCGAAAGGTGCAGCCTTCAGGCTAGCTTGATAACTGTTGTTGTACGAGAATTCAACCAATGGCAGGTGTTTATCCCAACCTTTTCCGAAGTCAATCACACATGCTCTAAGCATATCTTCCAAGGTTTGGATTGTTCTTTCACTTTGCCCATCAGTTTGAGGATGATAGGCGGTGCTCATGTCCAATTGAGTACCGAGAGCTTTCTGTAAGGATTGCCAAAATCCTGAAGTGAATCGACTGTCTCGGTCAGAGATGATAGAGATCGGGACTCCATGTCGGATTATGATTTCCTTGAAGTATAACTGAGCGAGTGTGTCCAACTCGTCAGTTTCTTTAATAGGCAGAAAATGAGCTGATTTGGTTAAACGGTCGATGATAACCCAAATGGTATCATATCCGGTCGACGTTCTTGGTAACTTGGTAATAAAATCCATGGTGATTCGTTCCCATTTCCAAACTGGTATCTCCGGTTGTACAAGTGGTCCAGAAGGTTTCTGACTTTCGGCTTTGACCCTTGAACAAGTCAAACACTTCCCAACATATGTTGCAATGTCGGCTTTCATGTTTGGCCACCAGTAGAGTTGTTTGAGGTCTTGGTACATTTTGGTGGATCCGGGATGAATGGAATATTTAGACTTGTGAGATTCATGCATAATAAAATCACGAATACCTCCATAAAGAGGAATCCAGCATCTTTTCTTGAAGCACAACATTCCATCGGGTCTTTGCATGAGTCCGTTCTCTCTTTCTATCATGCCTTTAATGTTCTCTTGAGCTCGATTCTCTTCCTGAAGAGCTTCCGATTGGGCTATGAGTATTTGGGATGGGAGTGGTGAATGAATTGTCATTTCTAATGATCGAACTCTGAGAGGTTTGGTTCTTTCTTTTCTGCTCAATGCGTCAGCCACGACATTTGCTTTACCGGGGTGGTAGCAAATTTCACAGTCGTAGTCGTTGAGTAATTCTATCCATCGGCGCTGTCTCATATTCAACTCCTTCTGATCCAGTATGTGTTGAAGACTTTTGTGATCGGTGTATACCGTACACTTTGTACCATATAGGTAATGTCTCCATATTTTAAGAGCAAATACTACTGCTCCTAGTTCTAGATCATGAGTTTGTTGTTAGTGTTTGTGTTTTAATTAGGTAGTATTAGGTAATATTAAGTTTTATTAAGTGTAGCGAGATAATAAAATGATTAGGATTACTTGTCGTTGTTTATATGAAAGTGATGTTGTGTCGGAGAAATATAATCCCTAGCGTTGTGTGTTAAATATATATATATGTGCGTATATACAATGCATGGCTACTATTAATAATAACGAAAAGTTCAAATTTCTAGTAAAAATAGGCGTTGGGAAACATAATTCGAGATTATTATTAATCACTAAGATTAATTACAAGGGTTTTTCTCGGGGTCTTACACACCCCGTGCCCGCTTAGACCAAAAATTAAAACTTTATACGCGGAAATGCTTGACTTTTACGGATATCTTGTTACTCTTTCAACCATTTATAAAAATCCATAAATATTCAGACCTAGAGACTATTTTTAAATGAAACTAGACTCAATTACCTTCAAAACGACGGGTGGCGCGACCCGTAACGACTTACGGTTTAAAAGATATGATTTTTCGAAAATCGCCAAAATCTGAAAATACCTCCCAACCGCCGGTTGGGCTCCTCAAAAAGTCCCAACCGCCCAGGTTGAGATCTCAACCGCCGGTTGGGCTTCTCAGAAAGTCCCAACCGCCCCGGTTGAGATCCCAGCTGCCGGTTGGGGTCTGCAACTTCAAAATACTTTTCGTTTCTAGCCCATTTTCACTATATACAACCCATACGACTTCCACAACACCTCAAACTTAACCAAAATCATTAACTAAACATATCAAATCTGTTTCACAATCACTTGACCCGTTTACAACCCAAAATGGGTATATTTACACTTAATCCAAACGCCCCTTAACTTGAACTATCTATATCTATATATTCTAATATACAGCAGTTGAAAAAGACCATGACTACCCCTCTCAAAAAGGAATACTAAAATTCTAGAGTGTCTACTTTTGTCATTTTACTTAATAAATTTTAAATCAACACTAATTAAGGAATGTGGAGAAGCTTATGTGGGAAGCCACTTTATTTTCGGCCCACCCCAATAGTAACTCATCCATTCTCCTCAACCAATCCATTCCCCTGTTATCTCATTTACCCAAATCCAATTTCATTCATAAACCTTAAGCCAATCTCCTCAGCCATCATCATTCACGAACGTAACTCGCAATCATCAATATCTTATTAAATATTAACCAGGTTCTCAATCTTCTCCTTGATTTTCTTACAATTTGATAAATCCTGTGCTTTTTTTATTTGATTTTTGTTATAGAATTGATCAAATATGAGTTGCTTACTTTGTTCATGAATTGATTTTGATTGTGTCGTTGTTTTTTAGCAATGATATAATTCGTTTTTAACATCATATTTCATTTTCGGTTTCATTGTTCATAATATATTGTTAATTTATTATGTTCAAGGTTTTTCCCATTCATTTTTTACGGCTGGAGATGCATTGTTTGATGAATTTAAGGTTTTTCTCTCCAAATTTCATTTCTTTGTTTAAAGTAGTTTTCAATTTGTGTGATCCTTATCTCGCAATAACTTAATTGGCAGACGATGTCAAAAGCTGGAAGAAGAATATGTGATGATGAACAAGGAGTAGTGGTGTTCCTTTAATTAGGTAAAATGTTTCATTCATTGACATTCTTCTAATACAATTGTTTTGTTCTCATTTATTATGTATCTTTACTATAATGTATATTACTAGACGTCATTACCACAGTGGTGTTCCTTCAATTAGAAGGGTGTATCTGTGGTGGTGAGGATGAGGCTCCGCTGTCGGTTAATAATCGGATGAATAGACCGCTGAGTCGAAATGTTGGGATTTCTGCTGCTATTCTTAGTCGTTACAGGTTAGTTTTACTGAATATGAAATATTTGTTGCAGTTTCTGTTTTGTTAATAGGTTAGGGTTATAATTTGTTATAGCCAGATGATTATGGTTTGATTTACAACAATTTATGTTTTGTAACTTTTATAATAAGTTACGCTTACAACTGATTTATTGGATCGATTAGGGTTAAAATTCTTAGTAGTATATGTATTATGTTAATAGGTCACTGTTAAAATTTGTTTAATGGGTTGATAACTATTAGAAAGTGTTGATTCAGTTATGTCCTTACTAAAAAATGTTGATGCAATTTTAGAGTAGCTACTTTAGTCATTTTGCCCATTAGCACATTTAATTAAAAATTGATTTACTTAACTTCCTCCAAACGTTTCGTAAATTTTGCTACAAAGTCTAATTTCAAAGCCTTTACTGTACTCCGTTTTTTCATACTTTGTTTCCTATTTTGTTTCTATACATTCCGTATCATAAATTTTAACTATTCACTACGCTACAGAAAGCTGAATCACCAACTGCTGAACACATAACACTAGCTTGGAAGCAACAATGCTGTCATCATTCGGAAAACTAAGAGGTCTTTATCAGAAAGAGCTAGACAAGGTAAGATTTTCCATTTTACAATTCTCTCGATTCATATCAACAAGTATTAAGTAAATAAGCCTTGCAAATAATGTTTAGGAGATGTAATATGATGTCAGAAAGTATGAATTGTGTCACTTCCTTCATCATGTAAAAGTTATTATGTGTTGACTCCTCATAAAATATTAGTCAGACACCAAAAAACATACTTATTTGGCTCTCAAAATTTAGCAAAAAAAATGCTTTAATCTTTATTGGGCATTTTATAACAATGAAAAGGTTGCATTTCTAGCTGATGAAGGAAGTAGTTTTACCACTCTTAAGATTTAGTATGTATGAAATTTTACACTTTCTATGGTGGCGGTTTGACGGTTTCTGTCCAATTACTTATAAAGGTTCAAAATAAAAGAAACGAGTCGAACAGGTCCAAAGTTGACAAAAATGTGTCTCTAATGCTTACAGTATCCTAAAATAAGTTTTGATCAAAATTTTGAATAATTAATGTATTCCTAAGAATGATCAAAATTTGCTTTTTGAAAGATATTGGCTCATTCTCTTTTGAAAGGCTATACTCTTTTTTACTAGCCTTCAACTAGGACTAGACTTTCATTTAAATATGCAATGAAACGATTGTGTGGTCAAGTTTTGACAACAGATAATGCACCTGACTTCTATCCTCATCTGCTGCAAGAAGAGACACTCGAAGGTAAAATAACATGATCTGGAATATGGGTGAGTTGTGTAACGGGTTGACATGGTTTTGGGTTAAACATGTCAACATTAGTACGGGTCGAAATGGGTCAGGCTGGGTTGATAACTGACAAGCCCACAATTTTTGACCAATCATTAGATTGTTTCCATGAGAAATGAGCGCGCTAAATATTTACTATGAAAGTTATAATATTACAAAGTTTGTCAATTATAGTAAAATAAAACAATTAAAAGGTTTTATACATAAAAGATAGACCTTCACGAATATAAGCCCGTTCACCTATTTCCTATATAGCTAATTTTCTGTATTTAACGTTTGAGATAAAACACAATCAGTCAAAACAGGTTTGTCTTGAAATGGATCATTTTTTTGTGAAGGGGTCGAGTTGGGTTGACCTGCACGCACATTTGTTATTTATGTTAATATATAAACAATATTTTTTACAATAACAATCCTTTTTTTTTAAAGATTTATTAGGAGTGCGCATAAAACATAGAAGTATTAGCATGACTTGTGGCCTGTTTTATTTTTAGCTAATTTTTATTACTTGACCCTTTGGTAACCCAAATAAACTCAATTTGAAGTTATTAGTCCATGTGATTTGATATTGATTTGCAGATACAATAGGGACAGTTGAAGGTTATTCAGGCATTTTCAAAAGTGATCTTCCAGCCATGATTGCATACACTTCGGTCACTAATGCTGGTTATGGTCCAAGTCAGCATCCTACTCAGGTATGCCAACTATATTATTATGAACTATTACTCTGATGTCAGTGTCAAGGCAATATGCCTTGAATTCCTCATTAGATGGTGAAGTTCATCTCAATTGATTGAGTTCTTAGATTACATGAACTTAATCATCGGTATCATTTGCAATTATTGGCATCTGGTTTTGGCAAAATTTGTGTAATAGCAATGCATTTTGCAAAACAATCCCATTTTGTAAGCTGATGTTTGAAAGCTATTTTGCTTGGATTAATGAGCATGCTTTGCGGTTAAGGCCCTTTTTTTGTCATATCACATCTATGACGTCATTCGTCATAACAAATTTAACATAGCAATGCAAAGGTTGGGTGATTTGCTTGTGATTCTCAGATGTCTACATATGTAATTTTACGATACAATTTAAATTGTCAAAACTTCTCAAGTAACATTTGTTATTTATGTTAATATATAAACAATATTTTTTACAATAACAATCCTTTTTTTTAAAAGATTCATTAGGAGTGCGCATAAAACATAGAAGTATTAGCATGACTTGTGACCTGTTTTATTTTTAGTTAATTTTTATTACTTGAACCTTTGGTAACCCAAATAAACTCAATTTGAAGTTATTAGTCCTTGTGATCTGATATTGATTTGCAGATACAATAGGGATAGTTGAAGGTTATTCAGGCATTTTCAAAAGTGATCTTCCAGCCATGATTGCATACACTTCGGTCACTAATGCTGGTTATGGTCCAAGTCAGCATCCTACTCAGGTATGCCAACTATATTATTATGAACTATTACTCTGATGTCAGTGTCAAGGCAATATGCCTTGAATTCCTCATTAGATGGTGAAGTTCATCTCAATTGATTGAATTCTTAGATTACATGAACTTAATCAGCGGTATCATTTGCAATTGTTGGCATCTGGTTTTGGCAAAATTTGTGTAATAGCAATGCATTTTTTGCAAAATAATCCCATTTTGTAAGCTGATGTTTGAAAGCTATTTTGCTTGGATTAATGAGCATGCTTTGCGGTTAAGACCCTTCTTTTTGTTTCATATCACATCTGTGACGTCATTCGTCATAACAAATTTAACATAGCAATGCAAAGGTTGGGTGATTTGTTTGTGATTCTCACGGGTTTTGGCCATATTTATAGAATAGCAATGCACACTGATTAATGATATAATGGAAGTTATGTTTACAACCCAATTTGACATCAGTGTTCTCAAAGTTCTGTGTTCTGCTACAACCCAACTCCATAACTAATGTAAAAAATTATCCATTTTGACCCGTTGTAAAACATGCTTACCATTAATTTAGCACATCGATATTTCTGAGTTTTAGATTTTTTTTTTAATTGGTAACTTTGGTGACTTGAAGGTTACTGATTGTTCTCCGGCTAGCGACTCTTGATTTATTTCTAACATTGAGGATCTTACATCCCAACATGTATGCGATTTGGCTTTGGATAATGTCTGTGAAGTATGGTTCGCGTTTTCATGGCTCATGGACCATCTTCCTAAGCTATGTCCAGTCACCGGGTCTACTGATATAACAGTAAACAAACAGAAAGGACTATCTGATCTTCCTAGAATTGATATACTTATTAAGTTGCAATGTTGCATCAGGTTATATTTTAGTTGAAAGACCAATGAATTGACACAATGGTCCAAATGTGCTAACTGTAAGAATGTGACATACTATTGAGTACTGACTCAACCCATTATAAGGAAATATGTTGTAACATTAATATGCATGTCTGTAACTATATTAAATTAGAAAGTGACATACTAATTTGATTTTACGTTCTCTTTATTAGGATAGTAAAACAAATCTTTTCAAATCGAGTCACACAACCTATGAACAAGCTAAAGAAAATGGCTCTAAAGCTATTAATTTTTTCTAAGCTTTAAGATTGGAAAATGGGTCCAAATCTATAAACTTATCTCTTTATTGAATAAGGTTTTCCAACCCATTCTACTTAACAGTTTGTTTCAGGTAATTATGCAAATGAAGTGAAGAAATTAGTGGTATATGAAGCTTTTGAAGTGAAAAAAAATACAAAAATCTTTCAAGGTAAGTCCTCAAGTGTGAATTTAGCTTTGAATCAATGATCTAAGAAGCAGGTCTAACTATTTCGATTTAAAACGGTTAGGCATTATTTATGTGGTTTTGACCTTATGAAGTGGGTTTTTGTTACTTGGCTTGCAAAAATGATTTGGATGATACGGCAGCTAATGAGCATATCTTGCAATGCACCTGCACAATTATGATGTTATCGATTGTATTTGTGATTTTTCTAAAAAAGAAAATACGGCATTTATATGGTGTATTGTGAAATGTATTTGTATTTATAGGGTAAATATTTTAGCGAGTAATTGAGAAGCAAGCTCCATAAGCTTTTTGATATTTTGTTCAAAAGTTCACATTAAAGAGTCATGATTAACATTTTTGTAATTTTGTTATTTGTGGATAAAGTTTTGATTATATCCTTACTTTGCAAGAAATATACATAATCACACTCAATGTTTTAAAAACCGTTTTTTTAATTGACCCGGTCAAGCACCGGGTCACAGTTCAACCGGTTGAAACAACCATTTCATCATGTAAGCAACCCCAAACAGCCAAAGAAGATTTATCTGTTCTTAAGAGTTTAAGCTCTTAACTTGAATAGCTAAATGTGTAAGATTTTATATAGATACCCGACCTATCCAGGATGCATTATGTGTTTTGTAAATATGAAGATATGCCAATTTTATGTCGAGACCTATCCAAGATGCATTGTGAGACCTATCCACGATTGTCAATTTTACTAATCTTATAAGTTATCATGTGCATTAGGTGTTTGATAATGTGCTCGAATGAAAAAAAGTAACTTACGGGTCTTCTATAATCTTAGTACAATTGAATATTGTTATTGCAATGGACCAACTTACGGTTTCGTTTTCTATTTAATAACTTAAATGTGTAATTTCAATGGCACAATGATGATAGCACAAAGTACATAGTGATGGTAACTGATCTTTAATGATAATGATGGACCAAATTACATGTATAAAGCTCGCTATCATTGATTAATGTATTATGCCAATGCCCGATCTTAGTTCACACCATTTAAACATCACATATCATGCTAATTTCAACATAAAACATCTCGACCTATAATTAACTTCAATATACGAAATAATATGTCATGTCGAGATTGAACAACATAATGCTTATTTTATATAGAATTTGTTTGTTACGTTTAACTTTTACCCTTGATGTTCACGTGTCTATAAGAGTTAAAAGAGATTTATTGGTGTTTATTTTATGAAGGTTATCATAAAAAGATAATCACAAATTTGGTGTTTGATTAATACTTTGTATCGAGACAAAAGATATTTTTGCTATTTGGTGATTGTTTTCGAACATTATGCCTTTTTTTTCTTACTCGGAAAATATAAACAATTTAGAGTATACAAATACGCAAGGTGAATTTTCAACTCATTGTTGTAGCCATTTCACATAATTTCACAAATCGATCTCTTATATAAACATTATTCAACGGTTTTAAATTTACTCCCGTGAATTTCACGGGTTAATAAACTAGTAAACACATAAAACATACTTTGACACAACGGTTGACCACCAAATCGTTGGGACAACCTTAACATACCATTTGCTACACAGCTACACTTTACCAACCAATAAAAGATCAACGGGGGTATAAACTTTACACTTGAGCTCGGTATCTACCTAAGCTCTACTTTCTTACCAATCTTCTAATATCACATAACCAAACCTTTACCCTTAGTCCAAGCCTTCCATGATAGCATGTGAATGACACGTGCAGTCAAAAATAGGATTTGTTCCTCCACATGTTATGGATTTAGATACTATTGGGCCCCTCGATGAATTGGACAGATGTTTGTATGGCCGTACCCAAATGAGTTTAAGATGAATCTTAACCCACTTGGTAATCTTGTTCAATATCTATATCGAGAAACATAATAGTTGAACTATTAGAATGACATTTGATCCATGTCTAATGTTCAACACGGTATCTGAAACAAAAGGATAGATGACATGTAAACCATCTAAAATCAGACGTTTAAGAAACTAACCTCACATATTTCTAGGGGCAGTGGCGTGTTGCTAGACGCTAACCATTGCTTGTATAATTACTTGATTATTATGATGTCGCAAGTGGGAGCTGTTGGGATATGCTCGTGTCATAATTACTAATTATATGGCTAGACATATGTGAGCCTATGGGGTCACACACATATACACTGAGGTGCCACTTTATATGTCGTGTTTATTGTATTTACGATATATAAATAACCGTATGTAACTAGGAACCACTATTGGGCCTCTAATGACTAAGTAATGGACTTATTTATTGGACTTGGAAAAACAAATGGTGAGCCCATTTTAGCCCATTAGAAGGCCGGCCACTTACATGAATTAAGGGGTGATTGATTTGATTTTTGGTCAAGAGTTAAATGCACATTTATCTCCTATTAATTTGCTAACTAACCAAAAACCGATCCTCCTCTCTCTCTATTATTTGTGTACGGCAAAAGGCAAATAAAAACCTAGGGTTTTTATTTTTCACATCTCTTCTTTGTTTCTTGATTAATCAAAGAAGACTAGATCGGTTACGGGGTTTAAGGACTAGCATCAATTGGTATTCGGTGACGTGTAGTGTGGATACACATAGAGGTGATCTCCATTTGATCACTTGGGTTTCTTCATACCATTCGACACATATAGTATTGTTGGTGACTCCCGGATCACGCTACAAAGGTATAAATTATGTGTTTATATTTTATTGATTGATCATATGGCTATATGGATCCTTGTGGGTGATGTATTCCGCTGTGCTTATTTATTTGATATGTTATTTATTACTACATCACCTATAGTGGTATCACGAGCCATCATATGTTGTCATATGATCATCTTGTATGCGTAAAAATGGCTAAAAACGTGGTTTTTTAATGGATTTAAAAGTATAATTTTAAATCAGCCCCTAGGGCTTATATATTCTGAATATGTCGACCTTAATGAGGTCTTAAGATCTGGACTTTTTGATCCTATGTCCATTTGTTATGCATACTTTGATTGTTTACTTGATCGGTACCCGTAAAATGTCCTAAAAAAGTGTTTTTTAAAGAGATTTTTAACCCGATTTCAAATCAGCCCATGAGGCTTATTTTTCTGTGGTAAAATGGTGTTAAGAAGGTCCTAATATCAGTGGGTTATGAGTCTATGGCCATTTGTCACGCGTACCATTCGGAGGTTTAATTCTTGTTAATTATTTCTTCGATTTGTTGGCTAACAATTTAATTCTTGTTATTTATTTTGTTATCCATGGCAAATACATGCATGTTTGTCCATGGAGTTAGCCAACACCTTGTCATGATCATAATCTTAATGTATTATTATGTGTATATGTTTGTTTTAAATAACTTGACATTCAAATAAATAATAAACCATAAACATCAAAGCACATATACAGCGGAAGCAAGGATCATTAATTAACATGTATAAAGTAATAACGAAAACATAAAGGAAAACGTACCTTGATCTTAGCTAAACAAAGATCAAAACTTCTCTTTTCTTCACTTGATCAATCAAACGGATTAACGTGGAACCCCTTACAATTTTGTTCCACAATCCAAGATGAATAACAAAAGTATGTTATATCCGAGATCTTGTACACACGTACTATAAAAGCAACCAAAGGTTGATGCTAGTGAATGAACACAATTATTAAACCAAAACTATTTTGTTTAATAAACCTTGAATATATTATTCAAGAAGGAGGAAGTAAAGAATATTATATATATATATATATATATATATATATATATATATATATATATATATATAATATATATATATATATATATATATATATATATATATATGTATATATACATACTGTCGATACATATGTATATGTAATATATTATAATTAATGCATATTCAGTTCATATTCTTCAAAGTCAAACCTATGCACAGTACGATGCTTACATAGATTGATTCATAGATATCATGTACTGTACATAGATTGATACATAGATATCATGTACAGTACGATGGGATAATAATGTAGATTGACTTTGTGTGAGAATATAATATCGCCTGACATTATTGGTTTTAATGTTTCGTACGACTATTTTGGGTTATCATCTGTGTCGAACCTTTTGAAGGGTTTGAGGGTGTATATATAGCCTCCAAACTTGTTCTCCAAGTTTGAGTATAATACATTCTCAAGTTCCAAAACTCGACACTTAACCCCCTCTTCTTTCTTTCTTTCCTTTCGTGTCCAAATAATTAAAATATATAATAATATATATATTAATTATTCCTTTGATCATTCATACGTAAAGTGTGCAATCCCTCAGTCCCGGGTTCGATTCTAGTCATACACGATTTAATATTTTTCCAAAACTCTAACAGCTCCCACTTGGAAATCTATTAAAAGGGTAATGACATTGGTTAGCGTCTAGCAACACGCCAATGCCCCTAGTACAACTCGGGTGGTGGCCTCCTGGAAAACCACTTGATGATTAATCATCATACTTATCCTTTTGTTCTAATACTACATTAATAAATATATGGATCTTAAGTCATTCTTTATTAATAATTATGTTTCTCGTTGTTTATGATTGAGCAAGATTACCAAATCTTCTGAACTATTCAGGGAAGATCTTGGGCACGGCCATGCAAACATCTTGTCAACCCTACGAGGGGCCCAGCAGTATTAAACTTCAAACAATTTGAAGGAACAAATTCTATCTTGACTACGAGCATAACTCATGCACTTCGCAACGCTTCTGAAAATAATCCGTATAACTACCAGTTACGTATAGCGTTAAATTGAATCACAGAAATGCACTACATGCATGACAGTTATCTGGTATCTCAAGTCTGAGGATAACTATATACATAAGACTTACTTAATGACAAGATCCATAAAGTAAACTTATGTGGCGGGATTAAGTCCTATACTCAAACAATTTGAATATCATGTGAAATTGGCATGACAACGCATCAATATACTTTTGAAGTATATTATACCAATACTCAGATTTACCTTAATTTAATGATATTCCCATATCATTAACTGGAAACGGACAGTTTAGAATATATAAATATATTCAAGGATATAAACATGCAAATATAGGATATATTATTAAGAAAATGAAAAATAAACATAACCATTATTTTATTTCATTAAAATAATAACTGTTCAATAACATCCCATTATCCATATACTAAAATAGATCAATGCATGATAATTTCTAATTAATGAATTATGCCTCAAGTCATGTCAAACATACTTGTTGACAAGGCATAAATCAACTAATTTTGATCTATGGGAATTTTGAGAATACTTATTTCAAGAATTCAATTAATGAAGTTCTTGTATGTGTGCATTGATAATGCCACATAATATTTCATAAAATGCGTGACATCCTCAACCACGAATTTATGACAAGCAAACTATCAAACCTTTTATATTTTAAAGTATTCTAATTCTTTAATGTAAAATGCAACTATGCTTACAGTTAAGCATAACTAGTACACATGGCCATTAACTAGGATGAAATCCCACCATGACTAGCATTGAGTGTCATCTCAATCTTATTAGCATCATTGTATGCAAAACAACAATATGCTCTTTAAAATCCCGTAAACTTTAATATCCAATGTGTAATGTTTGATACCTTCAAATCTTACAAGATTTGTTGGCTATATCAATTACGCAACAATTGCCATATGGTTCATACTTAGAATTTTGGAGCTATTCCAGGATGAGGATGTTAATTCTAAATCCAACCATATCTACTACACCAAGTTATCTAATAACTTTCAACTAGATATTAATGTTGTCAAATCATCTTTGATCAAGCATGATATAACAAACAACATGATGTACATGAAAAATCCTTCTGTCAAACTTAAATTTATTCATGTCATATCTTTTCAAAGATATGTGTCTATCCAGACTTTCTAATAGTATAATCATGTTTATTAGAATCAATACTTTACCGCTTATGTTTATAATAATAAACACATATTTCAAGGTTGTATGTTTATTTTCTAAATTTCCACAATGAAGTTTCATTCCAAACTAAGGCTTAACATTTAATGCTTATGGAATGTTACTTCCTATATGTTTTACAACATATATGAAATAAGAAAATAAATTTAACACTCCCACTTGCTTTTAGGAATATTAAGAGACTGTTTTATTTTAATTATAAATCAAAACTAGGACTTAATAATTAAACATAAGTATATCTCCTAGATGCATGCACTAATCCATTCATAAATGATTGCAATTGGTATACTTCTAAAGATTATTTGAAGTCAATTACTCCTTTCAATTACTTATCGTCCTCGCACAAGTAATTACTCAAGAAAGAGTTTTGATCTTCCATTCTCAATTTCATATAAATGAAACTAAGAATGAATCATAATCTTTATACATTTAATGTGCCTAGAAAAGAATTTTAATCACAGTTAATTGCTTAAGTGTGATTAATAATCTTTCCATACATTAAATATGTATACAAACTTTGTCCATTATGATTTTTACTCGGAAATTTAAATCTCTAGGATTTTCATTTCCTTTGTAGAAACTCATCATCATTCTATAGTGTAACTATAGAGCTCAAGATTAATTAAGTTTCCAGAACTAATTTACCTTTATGGACTACATCTTGTCATTCATAGTATGAGTAACTTGCCAAATTCGATATTTGCAATTCTTCAACAGGTTTACCATAATCCTGTAACTCATAATCCTCAACATATTATGCAAATATTTGAGATATCCTTGTGGATCTATGAATGAGAATTCCTTCATCTTGAGATTTAACATTAACATTTTAATCCTCAGCATGACATTTGCTAGTGTATTTTAGAAGATCATGTATCTTGTAATTTTATCTTATCAATATAAAACTCCCACTTGCCTTTTGCAATTTATAGACTATCTATAAATACTTAGCAAGTAGAGCAATACAAAAATGTTCTCTTTTGGGACATTACAAATAGATATTGACAGTTCCTTACATGAAGTTTGTTAATAACCTACTCAAAATAGTTTTAACAAATTCAGAACCTCAATTTTTAAGACTTAATGTGATTCATCACATTCCATAATAAATGGTGTCTTATTAATCTTCTAGGTTGGAGTCTAATTGAGTATATCCAATGCATACTCAATTTCCTAACCTTGATAACTTTGGAAGAAAAGAAGATATAGTTATCTTTAATCAAACAATATAATGAGAGTTTGATTTTCCTAACTGAACGTACCATAAACATTATGTATTTCATTAGGATTAATATTGTAAGACAATCTTACAATATGTAAGATAAATATATTTTGTTTTGGCTCACCTATTTACCAACTAAATCAAGTTAATGGTGAAATAGATTTTCCAAACCAATTGCATGCTATATAACTTAAGTACTTTTTGACCAAGTCACTTCATGTCCATATCTTAACAAGAAGACATAAACTGTTATAATCCCAATATACGTTATAAATCATTGATCAACTCAATAACTTCTTGTATATGTTTTAATTAAAAAACATAACAAGTTAACGTCTTACTTTATTATAAGTCTTGTAACAATTAAAAGACTTCATATTTATATCTTTACAATAAAATATAAATATGCATAACTAAAGTAATCATGAACACCACAATTTGGTTTCAATAGTATTTCAAGTTAATTTATTACTTCATATATTTATGACATTCCAAGAATACATAAATATTCAAATTTGAAGTAGTATTAGATTGACACTTGTTCTAATAAGAATTTAATTTAGAACTTTCAAATTAACATAGTTTCATTACATCAGTTGATCTGCTAGTAATGAAAGTATGTAATTTACCTTGTCATTAATATCTGTGTCAAGGTCTCACTTACGCTAGATATTAATTCCAAGTGTTCTATGAATTAGATGTGAATAAATCACATTAGAACATTAGTCTCTTACCTTACAGTCAAGAGAATCATATTACTATGTGTTGTTCTTTGCACACAATAAAGATTTCTCCCACTTGTGCATGGAACAACATCATTAATCAAATAAACAACAAGTCACGCGTTTGTTTAATGTGATCAATATGATTGTGTCATGGATATTAGTAGATGTAGGACCACCTTGTCTAGTAAGGAAACGTACATGACTATCCTTAAACCCACAAGTGTCTACAAATGGAAAGTAATTATCTCAAGACATTCTAGAGATAATTTTGGGTTACTACCAAGATATCAAAGCTTGTAGCTCCCACTGAATTACAGATCATTACATGAATATATATAATTCAGTAATTATAACACAATGCTCCCACTGGATTTGACAACATTATTAGTGTTTCATGTCCAGTAAAAGCAAATAATGTGCTATTTACTTTCCTACACCTTTGAGTAATCCCATACGTAACAATTACTTAGGTACTAAAAGAATGTATTCTACTTTGTAAATGATGGACTATCCATCAATTCGATTAACTTGGAAATAATTGGGCATGCAATTTCTTCCTTAATTTGACTACCATCCCCACAATGGTATGTAGTATCTAAAAGTGGTCAAAGCACAACAACTAGACAAAGTGTGCTAGTTTGCCTTTTACCAATTTTGCGGTACCTAGTCTAGCTTCTAATTTAATAACTCATAAAATGTGCAATTTTCTTAACTATTAAAATTTTGCCATGAGTTATTTCTTAGAATTTAGACAATTCTAATTTTCCATTATACCCTTATCAATCATGAAAGGTATATGGTTTAAGTCTCACTCTTCTCAAAGAAAGTAGACTTGGTTTATTCTTTTAGTAAAGTTGACTCTAGCCTAAACCCCTACGGGTGTAGATCAATTTACCACTAAAAGAATGCCCCACGTTTACGGTTTTTAACGTTGCATTAATACATTAAAAGAATTTACAAAATTCAATTTTAGTATTTTCGATAATTAATTTTTCAAGAAAAGAAAATTACCCAGGAAATACAATATATCCATTTAATTTCCTTGAAAACTAGGATCCAACTTTTCATAGTTCCACCACATCAGTTGATCTGCTAGCAGTGGAAGTACAAAAGATGGTAACTTGTCGTACAATAATCGCGAAACAATTTTCCGACTCCTAAATTTATGGGAATTACATTTGCCAAACAATTTGCAATGTAAGCATGTTTCTTCCCATCTCATGCTTTAAGTCTCAAGGTCTCACTTATAACTTAATTAAGTCGTCTAATTTAGAAACATGTAAATTCACATATTCTTATTACACTCAGTTGATCTGCTGGCAATAAAAGTATGTAATTTACCTTGTCATTAATATCTGTGTCAAGGTCTCACTTACGCCAGATATTAATTCCAAGTGTCTCTTATAATTAGATAGCATGTGACTTAAGTTTTAGGGTATTTATTTTGATGTGACAATCAAAATATGTACAAAGAAGCATGCACTCAACTTCGTATCATAAGGTTTTCAAAACGATTTTAATTACCAATTCATAAGCTTAAATCAACAAAATTTTAATCGATAGCGTTGAGAAACTTACAACATTTCCTTAAGATGCTTCGTACATATTAATGGTGTACTTGGTAAGTCTAATTTTGACGCACAGGCGAGCGGAGGGGCAAACGTCCGCCGAAGCTAATTAAAAACGCGCCCCTTTCGGATGACAATTTAATGTCAAACCTCCTTATACCCACTTTATAGTTTGTCAAAAATTAGGTCCGCCGCTTCGACCATTATGTACAGTCGCATCAATCAATTAACAATTTATGATTTTAAAGCTTAAAACAATGTAGTAAATTATTAAATTGCTAGTCTCGCCTGGGAGCAAATTACCGTGCGAAGCGAACCACTATCGGCACATAAGACTTGGCAATCAAAAATTTACTACAACAGGGTTTCATAGTTATTAGGTCCATTTATTTTTATTCCAAAAAAACTACCCTCTTTTTGCTTACAATTCATAAATAATTTAAACAAATAAGAACAAGTAATTTTTAACAAAAATAAATAACCACAAATAACACATATATGATCTTAACTATTAAAACATATAGCCACATGCAAACCCTTTTGATAAATCCTATTAATAATCTATATGTGTAATTTATAAATGTATATTATTAATAAAGCTCCCATTGGTTTTCGAGCGCATTGTACCCAATGGACCACATACGCCAACAATTGACCGCGTAAGCTTTAATTAATAATACACCACATTGCACATAACTTGATTAATTAATTAATATATTAGGTCTTCCCTAATTTTAGATCTATCTAAACATGTAGCAAATAGAACAAACCCTAATCCATGATTTCTTTGCATGAAAAAATCATGGATTAAACAGGAACGTAACCTTATTCAAATAATCACATAAACATGTTCTAATTAGGGTTACAAAACTATCTTTTTAACAAAAGAGGGTCGAACCCCCTTCCTAATTGTATAGTTCGAATTTTTTTTTTTTAAGATCTAGAATAAAATCCTAAAAAAAAGGACTAATAAAACATGTAAATTGATGCGTGGTTTTGCAACCTTACAACAGGTTTTACCTCTCGAGGGATCTCAAGAGGCTTACAACCCCACCAGGCAGTGTACCTGACCGATGTAGTATAGTGTAGTGGTAAGTACGGGGATTGATCGTTCTCCACAGGGAATAGTGTTCGTTAGGTATGAAAAACTACTTTAATAGGTCTAAGGGTGAGGGAAGATTCTTTTTGTATTTTTATATTTTTATGAAAGCAAGTAAAATCTCGGGTTTGAAGGAGTGGGCGGAATTAGTTGCTAGTCAACTAACCCAAATTACTACAAATGCAAATAAAATAAAATAACTGAAAATGAAAAGAGTTGTGAAACTTATGTGGAGAGAAATGTGTTTACTTAGATTTCCTTACTCCCTAACTATCTTTTACCGGTTGATTAGTGTGTATTAATTGCGTGGATGACGGGTGTATTCCTTAATACCAATCGTGGGGTGGCGTACGTACTTCCCCAACTCTATGAGCTCCTACTTCACTCCTATGTCGAGCCGGCTAGGAAGCTCCTAACATGGGATCACTAGAATTCGCTCATGCATTAAATACAACCATAAAAACCTTAGTACGCATTGGTTCATGTTTCTTAAGACGTTCAAGCAAGTTACCGTATAGGAAGTTAGCCAGTTTTCTTAAGCCTAACATCGATGAACAATCATCCAATACAATTAATAACACACTAATAACCAATAATCAATAGCTAGGTTTCATTAGATCTAAGCAAACACAAGATAAATCTAGCTTAGCATGTTAATCAAAAGACAAGAACAAGTTATAATCAAACAACACATAGACATATTGATTGATTAAATAAATACTTATCTTCAATTAAACATGGGAGATCCAAGGGTATGAAAACCCTTAAAAATGGCAGAAATTCGTCTTAGGGTTTCTCCTCCAAAGTTACACACAATAAGTTCCACACTAATGACAAAAAATTGCAAAACTATATATAGAGTTTAAGGGCTGACGGCGTCACGTTGTAGATCCTGACGCCGTCACCTCGCCGCTTTTAGGGTTCCCGGATGGCCTTCCTGACGCCGTCCCTCTTTAGACCTCCAAAATCCGCTCTGGCTTATCAAAGCTTGACGCCGTCAGAAATGAGCTTGACGCCGTCCCTCTTTAGCTTAAACCGTGACGACCTTGATCACTTCAAAGGGTGACGCAGTCAGATTTTTCATGCAAAATTCTCTGGCTTATCATGTGTATTTTTTCATGTCCACCTTTTTTGCCAAGCCATGACGCCGTCAAGGGCAATCCCTGACGCCGTCAAAGGTACTTTTCAGCCGATTTTGAGACTTTGTCGTTTTCTTCACTTTTATGCTCCAAAAACGTCCAAAATGCTTCATTTTCCAGATTTCTTCTCCAAAGTACCTAAAATGACAAAAGGAACGATTTAGGGCAATATTTGATCAAATAAATACGATTTAGGGCTTAAATGACCCCCTAAAAGCGGTACACTTTTCGCTTCATCAAATATCCCTACACTTGGGATTTGCTTGTCCTCAAGCAAATGAGCTTTTCCACCAATTGAAATACAAGTTAGGGGTCATTTAACATTAATATAAAAGTAATTACAACAAATGATCGTTCCACCTTAGTCAAAACAAGCACGGAAATTATACACTAGCACCTCACATTAAGTGTTTGGATACTCTCATCCCTCGGGTGTTGTAAATTTATATATGAAAATGGAGAAATATCACTCATTACCTGTCATAGCAAATAGATTACCATAGGCTTGGGAAAGGATCAAAACCTCCACCACATTGGCGTAAGCACCTAGGATAAACTATCAAAGAGGTCTTTTAAGGGTTGTAACGTTAGGTGTAGGGATAAGGAAAACACGGTTTGTTGGATAAGGATATTTTTACTGGTGGCAAGTCAATCATCTTGGTCAATTACATGTAGAATGAGGCGTTGCTAAGCCAAGACTCGACTCAACTTAAACTAATCACGAACTAATAAACATAGAACAAAACAAAACATAAATAAAAGATAGAGGCGGATGGTAGTCCGTATGCTTTTTCTTCACTTTTTTTTTTTTTTTTTTTTTTTTTTTTTTTTTTTTTTTTTTTTTTTCATACACTCTTACCCTACCATCCAAAACAATACATCACTAGGGATTCTTTGTACTATCCCTACACTTGAACTTTTACATACTTTACATAAAATTATTCTAATGACTCGAATCAAGATAATCGAAATATTTGGAGTACTTTAAAATATTAACGTACATATGGGGGTAATAAATGATGTTCTTCCCCATTACTCCATTACACTAGTACTTTACCCATAAGTCCCAATCGTCCCAAAACAATATGTACAAGGATATGACTCGACTTAGCAACCATGTAATCAATTAGATAATTAACTAAGGGTTTAAACAAATGTTGTCACAATAATGCACTAAAGATGAGTGCATACAAGGTAGGCTAAGGCGATTTGGGTGTACATTTAAGTGGGGTGTAAACAAATTCTTCCTTTAAGTAAAATGCTTAAAGGTCGAAACGAAAAGATAGGCTCTGAGGGGTGTACTAGGGGTATCGTGTACTAAAAATGAGTACAACGCAAAGGGTGTGGGAGAATTACTTGACCAATGTAGCCAATGTAATTATAACAAAAACACAGGTGTAAAATAATGGGTTAATCCTAATGCCTCTTATCATGTAGTCAATCCTAACTACACGAATGTAATCTCACTAGCGGTCTCGGTATGCATCACAAACGCAAGTTCTAGAATCTATAAACTACAAGTACACTCATAAGCACCAACAATGAATGCTTTTTCCTAAAGATCTAAAGGCGAACTTCACATATTTGGGGTGGAAATTTTTGAGTGGTATGGTTTTTGTGCTAGTCATACAATTCCCTATCCATGAGACGCTTATTAAAATCAAAGTTTCACTCCTATATGTTGTAAAAAATTTTAAATTTGGTGCTAAAATTGCCCTAACCAATATTTCTCTTGGCTTTATTACACATTCACTATTAAACAAAACAAAAATCAAGCGAAGTTGTAGTTTCTAAGGCATCCTAATTTACCCTCCCTACACTTAATCCGAACATTGTCCCCAATGTTCTAGACAAAAGATGTAAAAGTAAAAATAAATGAGAATGGAAGAAACTAATACTCCCCTGATTCACTCGGTATGGATGACGTGATAATATGGTTAAATCTCCCTCCAAGAGAATGGACATGATAAGCTTCACTCCAGAAATATAATCATCCTCTTGATGTGTTGCTCGTACATCTTCTTATCCAATAATACCTGTAACCAACAAACACAAAAACCAAAGCATCAAACCGAACAAAAAAAAACCACAACTAGATGTATTTCCAGACTTAGAAATAAAAACAAAACAAAGCAATAAAAGGATAGGATACTTGCGGGATGACTTACAAATAGGAACTCATAAATCATGTCCACAAGTATTGACACACAAACAAGATAGAACATATGCTAATCATGAATTGTGAATTTTCCATGTTTGAATTTTTGTTCTTTTTAACAAAATATAAACTTCCCTACACTTATCTTTTTGTAAAATACCTTTATATGCAATTAAGACGAAGTTAAGAACAAAATAAAGCATTTTCACAAATTATTCGAAACATGAAAATTTAACAATTATGATTAAGCATATATGACACAAACAAACAAATAAAATAAAAACATCAAACAATTAAAAACATGGGTTGCCTCCCAAGAAGCGCTTGTTTTTGTTCGAGTCACGAGCCTGACTCTGCCCTTATTTAATGGATAAAGGAGAGGTTTTCCCTACACTTAGGGTTAAGTGCGGGTGAAAGTAGCGATACACACCCTTAGGGTGGAAATATGCCACGTGAGGTGAAGGGGGTGAGTGAATGGCTTCCTTCATCCTAAAACTACCCGGATAATATGGGTTGATGGGTGGGTCGGTTCCCCTTTTGTCTCCTAGAAATGTATCTAAGGATGGAAAGTTGTGTAAAGGTTGAGGTTCCGGTTCATCAACACTAGGAAATTCCCTAGAACTAAGAGTAAGGTTATCACTATAAGTATTCAAACCTATATCCTCTAGTTGTACTTGGTCCAAGGGTTCTACCCCCATCGGGATTCCTAAAGTCTCTTCTACTTCTTCCAGGTAAGTCACGGGCGGTGTGGGTGCCTCAAATGATGGTGGGTTTTGTGGAGTACTTGGTGGACTTGGATTTTCTACTTTATCCTCCATCTTATCTTGATTACCTATGTGCTTATTATGTGATTTGTTGAAGTCTATCCCCAACATGCACCTAGGTATCTCAAATCCTTTTCTATTCATCTCAAATTCTTGGTCCGATTCATAAGAATCATTCTCAATAACTTGATCGCTATGTTCCATTTGCCTAAAGGATTCCTCATACTCATCATATGTCTTGGTGAAATCTAATCCAAGCATGCACCTAGGTAGTTCAACATTAACCATCTCACAATCTTGGTCGGGTTCTAAGTTCATGTTCTTAGAAACTAGGTCATCTTGCTCATACAAATCCATTAATTCGTCGTACTTATCGGCCATGGTTAGGGAGCTTTCCTCAAAATTCATCCAACGGGCCTCACTAAAAGGAATTGATCCTGATAATGATCGTTTAATAGAAATCACACATGCACAGAATTCATCAAACCCATCTAACTTTACCCCCAAATCCTCTTGGGTGTCACTAAGATTACGCAAAAATTCATCGTAGGAAGCAAATCTATTGGTGAAATATAATTGTTCCTCAATTGTCAATGATCTAAATGGAATTTCATCCGCCATAGTGACAAATGAAAATGGTTTTACAAACAAAGGGCACAAAGAAAAAGATAGACTACAAGAAAGCTAATAAAAAGAAAATAAAAATCTCACTAAGATAGGAATCTAATGAGTAGACCTAATAAAATAAAAATTCAACCTAAACAATAACTATTCCCCGGCAGCGGCGCCAAAAACTTGATGCGTGGTTTTGCAACCTTACAACAGGTTTTACCTCTCGAGGGATCTCAAGAGGCTTACAACCCCACCAGGCAGTGTACCTGACCGATGTAGTATAGTGTAGTGGTAAGTACGGGGGATTGATCGTTCTCCACAAGGAATAGTGTTCGTTAGGTATGAAAAACTACTTTAATAGGTCTAAGGGTGAGGGAAGATTCTTTTTGTATTTTTATATTTTTATGAAAGCAAGTAAAATCTCGGGTTTGAAGGAGTGGGCGGAATTAGTTGCTAGTCAACTAACCCAAATTACTACAAATGCAAATAAAATAAAATAACTGAAAATGAAAAGAGTTGTGAAACTTATGTGGAGAGAAATGTGTTTACTTAGATTTCCTTACTCCCTAACTATCTTTTACCGGTTGATTAGTGTGTATTAATTGCGTGGATGACGGGTGTATTCCTTAATACCAATCGTGGGGTGGCGTACGTACTTCCCCAACTCTATGAGCTCCTACTTCACTCCTATGTCGAGCCGGCTAGGAAGCTCCTAACATGGGATCACTAGAATTCGCTCATGCATTAAATACAACCATAAAAACCTTAGTACGCATTGGTTCATGTTTCTTAAGACGTTCAAGCAAGTTACCGTATAGGAAGTTAGCCAGTTTTCTTAAGCCTAACATCGATGAACAATCATCCAATACAATTAATAACACACTAATAACCAATAATCAATAGCTAGGTTTCATTAGATCTAAGCAAACACAAGATAAATCTAGCTTAGCATGTTAATCAAAAGACAAGAACAAGTTATAATCAAACAACACATAGACATATTGATTGATTAAATAAATACTTATCTTCAATTAAACATGGGAGATCCAAGGGTATGAAAACCCTTAAAAATGGCAGAAATTCGTCTTAGGGTTTCTTCTCCAAAGTTACACACAATAAGTTCCACACTAATGACAAAAAATTGCAAAACTATATATAGAGTTTAAGGGCTGACGGCGTCACGTTGTAGATCCTGACGCCGTCACCTCGCCGCTTTTAGGGTTCCCGGATGGCCTTCCTGACGCCGTCCCTCTTTAGACCTCCAAAATCCGCTCTGGCTTATCAAAGCTTGACGCCGTCAGAAATGAGCTTGACGCCGTCCCTCTTTAGCTTAAACCGTGACGACCTTGATCACTTCAAAGGGTGACGCCGTCAGATTTTTCATGCAAAATTCTCTGGCTTATCATGTGTATTTTTTCATGTCCACCTTTTTTGCCAAGCCATGACGCCGTCAAGGGCAATCCCTGACGCCGTCAAAGGTACTTTTCAGCCGATTTTGAGACTTTGTCGTTTTCTTCACTTTTATGATCCAAAAACGTCCAAAATGCTTCCTTTTCCAGATTTCTTCTCCAAAGTACCTAAAATGACAAAAGGAACGATTTAGGGCAATATTTGATCAAATAAATACGATTTAGGGCTTAAATGACCCCCTAAAAGCGGTACACTTTTCGCTTCATCATAAATCCAAATCAAGATTTGATTTTTATTATGTGTTTCGATAATTACAATTACATGTTAAACGGCTCGTGATGCCACTGTTTGTTTTAAATAACTTGACATTCAAATAAATAATAAACCATAAACATCAAAGCACATATACAGCAGAAGCAAGGATCATTAATTAACATGTATAAAGTAATAACGAAAACATAAAGGAAAACGTACCTTGATCTTAGCTAAAAAAAGATCAAAACTTCTCTTTTCTTCACTTGATCAATCAAACGGATTAACGTGGAACCCCTTACAATTTTGTTCCACAATCCAAGATGAATAACAAAAGTATGTTATATCCGAGATCTTGTACACACGTACTATAAAAGCAACCAAAGGTTGATGCTAGTGAATGAACACAATTATTAAACCAAAACTATTTTGTTTAATAAACCTTGAATATATTATTCAAGAAGGAGGAAGTAAAGAATATATATATATATATATATATATATATATATATATATATATATATATATATATATATATATATATATATATATATATATATATATATATATATATACATACTGTCGATACATATGTATATGTAATATATTATAATTAATGCATATTCAATTCATATTCTTCAAAGTCAAACCTATGCACAGTACGATGCTTACATAGATTGATTCATAGATATCATGTACTGTACATAGATTGATACATAGATATCATGTACAGTACGATGGGATAATAATGTAGATTGACTTTTTGTGAGAATATAATATCGCCTGACATTATTGGTTTTAATGTTTCGTACGACTATTTTGGGTTATCATATGTGTCGAACCTTTTGAAGGGTTTGAGGGTGTATATATAGCCTCCAAACTTGTTCTCCAAGTTTGAGTATAATACATTCTCAAGTTCCAAAACTCGACACTTAACCCCATCTTCTTTCTTTCTTTCCTTTTGTGTCCAAATAATTAAAATATATAATAATATATATATTAATTATTCCTTTGATCATTCATACGTAAAGTGTGCAATCCCTCAGTCCCGGGTTTGATTCTAGTCATACACGATTTAATATTTTTCCAAAACTCTAACAGTATATGCAAAGCCGATGAAAACCTAGACCACTTGTGCGTTGTGATGTTGTGATTGTTGGTTGTTTTTCTTGTTTTGGGGTTTGCCATTGTTTCAGAACTTTTGTAATGTATTTCATTTTGGTTTTGCCATTGTTTGGGCATTTTTACAGTAGATAGAAAGTAGATTAGTTATATTTTACTTTTTATATATTGTAAACAAAAGCTTGGAAGCAAATGGCGAAAGAATGAAGAGTTGTAGACCGATAGTAGCTGCTGGACACCTGTTGGGAAAACGCGATTTCCCGTTGATTGGTAAGGTATTTTTGGCTAAATTTTTTGGTGCAGGTCCACAAGACATAGGGCTACAACTTTGTCAACTGGGCCGAAGCATGAGGAGGTCGTCTTCTAGGAGATCTGGGCCTCGCAAAACAGAAAAACTGGGCTGACAGAATCAAAGTTTCATGTGCATTATGGGCCTTTACTTGCCCATGATTGTCTTGGGGCAAGTGGGAGCCCTCCATGTGGTTGTGCTTTATGTCCCTAGTTGACTCTTGGTTCTCGTGATGGCTCACGAGACCAAGCATAGGATTTTCATCGGTTGAGGCTTTGCATATTGTGGTTGTATGTTTGTTTGGTTGTTTTATGTATGTTGTGACTACATGAAAAACGAAAATTGTTTTCTTAAAAACTTGAAACGAAACATAAACCATTTTGAACTAAGTCTTATGATTTAGTTTAACTAAGTTTAAATATGATTTGAAACTTAAAATCATTGTTTTATAAACAACACTTAAACCGGTTGAGATTGTTTGTTTATTTATTTATTTGTATTGTCCAAACTAAATAATAATCCACTTAGGATATATATTAGTCTTGAAATGGACAACTTGACACACATAAATTAAAACAATGATTAGACTTAAGTTAAGTTTTTAACTTGTGCTACGAAGAATGAATGCATGCTTCTTCCGTACACGTTTTTGATCCACATCAAAACAATTTACCCGTCAAAATTTAAGTCATGCCGTCCAATTCTGAGAACACTTGCAATTGCCTTTTAGCTATGGTCAGACCTAGGCTAAATTGTAACCCAAGGTGACTATTTTCTAGTGGTCAGACCCTGATATATTCTCACACGTTTTCAAATTGGATGACTTAATCGAGTTTAGCGGTCGGACCCTGACCCGAGGCAAAGATGGGACTAAACATGCCAGCTTGACACTAGTTGCTTGTTCACTAGTGCCATGAGTCCCATAAAGATCTAAGAGTTGCACATGTAATGCAATTGGTCGACGTTACCTACCTATTGAATCCACCATTTCTAGTAGACAGTCTACTATGATGGTCGAACCTCAATGAGGATCTTAGCCTTTTCGTAAAATTAATTGTTTTAATATGCTTAAACTTGGGTAGTTAATTTTAAAAAGGATTAATTATTGAAACTTACTAAAATTTGAACTTTGTTTGTTTTGTAGATGACAACTCCTAATCAAACCATAAACAACTCGTACATCAGATCAATTCTTGAAAAAGAAAAATTGAATGGTAATAACTTTTTGGACTGGTATCGCAACCTGAGGATTGTCCTCAGGGCTGAGCAAAAGTTTTACCATCTGGAAGAACCTTTACCTGAAGCACCCCCTGCTAATGCCTCCACTACTGTTCGTAACGCCTACACTCGTAGGGTTAATGAGCAGCAAGAGGTTGCTTGTCTTATGCTTGCAAGCATGATCCCTGAGCTCCAAAAGAACTTAGAGAACCTTGCAGCATTTGACATGCTGACCGAACTGAAAACCATGTTCGAGCAGCAAGCTGAGCAAGAATTGTTTGACACTGTCAAAGCTTTTCATGCTTGCAAGCAGGAGGAGGGCCAATCGGTCAGTAGCTAAGTCATGAAAATGAAGGGCTACCTTGACCAAATGGAGCGTCTTGGATACCCCATGCCTCAGATCCTTGGAGTGAGCTTGATACTCACCTCACTGTCAAAGGATTATGACCAGTTTGTGCAGAATTACAATATGCACAGCATGGGCAAGACCATTCCTGAGCTGCATAACATGCTTAAACTTGCAAAAAAAGGAATGCCCAAGAAGGCTCCAATGGTCCTAGCTATCAAGGAAGGACGTATCCAGAAAAAGAAGCCGAAGGCAAATGGCAAGGGCAATGGTAAGGGCAAGGGTAAGCTTGCTTACGCCCCCAAACCAAAGATCCCCCCACCAGCCAAGAAGGAGCACCCGGCAAAGGACTCTCCCTGTCACCATTGTGGAGTAAAGGGGCATTGGAGGCGGAACTGTCCGTCCTACCTAGAAGGGTTAAAGAAGAACAAAGCTAGCGCAGCTAGCACATCAGGTATCTTCACTATAGAGCTCTATACTTTTCCTAACAAATCCTGGGTATATGATACTGGTTGTGGCACTCACATTTGTAATAATGTGCAGGGGCTTAGGGGAAGCAGAAAGTTGAAGCAAGGAGCTTTGAACCTGTACGTTGGTAATGGCAACCGTGCAGCTGTCGAAGCGATAGGGAGCTTTGATCTCATCCTCCCTAATGGTTTAGTTATTGTTTTAAATAATTTCCATTTTGCACCTACTATCACTAGAGGTGTTGTTTCACTTTCACGTTTGAAAGATGATGGTTTTATTCATACTTTTACGGATTATGGTATTGCAGTTTCTAAGGATAATGTATTTTATTTTAATGCTATTCCTCGTGATGGAATTTTTGAAATTGATATGCATGATTCTGTTTCAAACGTTAGTTCTATATATAATGTTAGCAATAAGAAATCTAAAAGTAACTTAGATTCCACTTTTCTATGGCATTGTCGTCTTTGCCACATAAACAAGAAACACATTACGAAGCTGCAACGCGATGGGCTTTTAGAGTCAACCGACCATGAGTCGTTTGATAAATGCATTTCTTGTATATCTGGTAAAATGGTACGAAAGCCCTTCTCCCATGTTGGAGAAAGAGCTAAAGATCTACTTGGACTCATACATACTGATGTATGTGGCCCATTTAGAATAACGTCTAGGGAAGGAGCTAACTACTTCATTACTTTCACTGATGACTTCAGTCGATATGGTTATGTTTACTTGATTAAACATAAACATGAAGCCTTTGAAATGTTCAAAGTCTTTCAAAATGAAGTAGAAAATCAACTCGGCAAGACCATAAAGGCTCTCCGATCCGATCGAGGAGGTGAATATATGAGTCAAGAGTTTTTAGATCATCTAAAAAGGTGTGGGATCGTCTCACAATTCACTCCTCCATATACACCACAACATAATGGTGTATCTGAAAGGAGAAATCGAACCTTGCTGGACATGGTTCGATCTATGATGAGTCTAACAACGTTGCCAATGTCTTTTTGGGGTTATGCTCTAGAGTCTGCCGCACGCATTCTCAATATGGTTCCAACCAAGAAGGTAGACAAAACACCATACGAAATATGGCATGGGAAGGTCCCTAATTTGTCTTACTTGAAAGTATGGGGTTGTGAGGCTCTCGTGAAATGAGACACACCTAACAAACTTGAGCCCAGAACTATCAAGTGTATCTTTGTAGGATACCCAAAGGAAACGATGGGTTACTACTTCTACTACCCACCCGAGAACAAAATATTTGTTGCTCGGAATGCTGAGTTTCTTGAGAACCGTCTTATTTCACAAGAGGCAAGTGGGAGCAACGTAGAACTTGATGAAATTCAAGAGGAAGATGCACAACCTTTTGGTAACACTAGTCAGCGTCAAAATGAGATTGCACATGAAAATGTTGAACCTCATCAAGATGTTGCTCCCATTCGTAGATCCGCAAGGATACCTCAAGCACCTGAACGATATGGTTTTTATGTCGATGCTGAGGAACATTAGTTAGGGGATCATGGTGAACCCGCTAACTATCGAGATGCATTATCGAGTCCTGAACACGATAAATGGATCGAAGCTATGAATGCGGAGATGAAATCCATGAAAGACAATGATGTCTGGGTCGAAGTTGACCTACCTCCTAACGCTAAAACCGTTGGGAGCAAGTGGCTCTTCAAAAAGAAGACCGACATGGATGGAAATGTACACAACTACAAAGCTCGTCTGGTAGCAAAAGGTTTCACTCAAACCTACGGGGTTGACTATGAAGAAACCTTCTCGCCTGTTGCAGACGTTAAAGCAATTAGGATTCTTATAGCCATAGCAGCGTACTATGACTATGAGATTTGGCAAATGGATGTCAAGACAGCTTTCTTGAACGGCCACCTGAACGAAGACGTTTATATGGTGCAACCCGAGGGCTTCGTGAATCCTAAACACCCAACTAAAGTTTGCAAGCTTCAAAGATCCATTTATGGATTAAAGCAAGCATCCAGAAGTTGGAATAAGAGATTTGATGAGGAAATCAAGAAAATTGGTTTTTCTCAAAATCTCGATGAGCCGTGTGTGTATATGAAAACTAGTGGAAGTATAGTCGTGTTCCTAGTCTTATATGTCGATGATATATTACTCATGGGAAACAACATTCCAATGCTACAAGATGTAAAATCCTGGCTTGGAAATTGCTTTGCCATGAAAGACCTAGGAGAAGCTGCGTACATACTTGGAGTCAAAATCTATCAGGATAGATCAAAACGGTTAATCGGCTTATGTCAAAGTGCATACATTGACAAAATCTTGAAGCGATTTAAGATGCAAGATTCCAAAAGTGGAAGTCTTCCAATGCAACCAAATACAGAATTGAGTAAAGCTCAAGGACCCTCTACACCTACTGAGGTGAAGAGGATGAAGGGAATCCCTTATGCTTCGCCTGTGGGATCCATAATGTATGCGGTTAGGTGCACTAGACCTGATGTAGCATTCTCTCAGAACCTAACGAGTAGATTTCAACAGGATCCAGGAGAATGTCACTGGACTGCTGTTAAGAACATATTAAAGTATTTACGAAATACTAAAGATATGTTTCTTGTTTATGGTGGTGATGTCAAGCGTGAGCTCAATGTTACTTGTTACACTGATGCAGGCTGGGAGACGGATCGTGATGACACCAAATCCCAAACGGGATATGTTTTCATCATGAACGGAGGTGTTGTTGACTGGAAGAGTGCCAAACAAAGCACTATCGCGATGTCCTCTACAGAAGCTGAATACATAGCTGCTTCTGAAGCTGCAATGGAGGCGATTTGGATACGTAAATTCATTTCTGGGCTTGGCGTTGTCCCCAGCAATGAACGACCTATGGATATGTACTGTGACAATACAGGTGCCATTATCATAGCCAATGAACCAGGTGTTCAAAAGGGTGCCAAACATTTTCGTCGAAAAGTTCACTACATTCGAGAAGTTATAGAAAGTGGTGATATTCGTCTTCTCAAAGTTCATACAGATGACAACATAGCTGATCCTTTTACGAAACCAATGCCTTGTGCCAAACATGTCGAACATGCTAGGAGCATTGGACTTAGACCAGCTAGTAGTCTCATGTAGATCTGTATTTTTAGTATTTGAATAATTGGAACGTTAAACAGTTTATATTTATAATGAATTGATGTACTGGTTATGATCGTTTTCATTTCATATCAACTGTATTCTATATTTGCATGTTTAATCCATGAATAATTTATTTGTTCTAAAATTATCCATTGTCGGTTGACGATACGGGAGTATCATCAAATTAAGGCAAATGTAAGCGTGTTGGTGATTCATTTGCCAAACTCACATGTTGTTCATTGTGATGAACATTGGATTGACCCAACCTACGAGTCTTCACTACATGGATCGTCGTCAATAGTGAATCTCGCTAGAGGTTATGTCTCTTATCCTTAGACTTGAGATGCAAGCAGGTCTTGCATGTGTGGAATTTCATTCTTTGATATGGTTAAACGTTGTCTTGAATAAGGTAGTTATAAAAGCCATTATCAGGAGTGATATGAAGCATGTGAATGACACGTGCAGTCAAAAATAGGATTTGTTCCTCCACATGTTATGGAGTTAGATACTATTGGGCCCCTCGATGAATTGGACAGATGTTTGTATGGCCGTACCCAAATGAGTTTAAGATGAATCTTAACCCACTTGGTAATCTTGTTCAATATCTATATCGAGAAACATAATAGTTGAACTATTAGAATGACATTTGATCCATGTCTAATGTTCAACACGATATATGAAACAAAAGGATAGATGACATGTAAACCATCTAAAATCAGACGTTTAAGAAACTAACCTCACATATTTCTAGGGGCAGTGGCGTGTTGCTAGACGCTAACCATTGCTTGTATAATTACTTGATTATTATGACGTCGCAAGTTGGAGCTGTTGGGATATGCTCGTGTCATAATTACTAATTATATGGCTAGACATATGTGAGCCTATGGGGTCACACACATATACACTGAGGTGCCACTTTATATGTCGTGTTTATTGTATTTACGATATATAAATAACCGTACGTAACTAGGAACCACTATTGGGCCTCTAATGACTAAGTAATGGACTAATTTATTGGACTTGAAAAAACAAATGGTGAGCCCATTTTAGCCCATTAGAAGGCCGGCCACTTACATGAATTAAGGGGTGATTGATTTGATTTTTGGTCAAGAGTTAAATGCACATTTATCTCCTATTGATTTGCTAACTAACCAAAAACCGATCCTCCTCTCTCTCTATTATTTGTGTACGGCAAAAGGCAAATAAAAACCTAGGGTTTTTATTTTTCACATCTCTTCTTTGTTTCTTGATTAATCAAAGAAGACTAGATCGGTTACGGGGTTTAAGGACTAGCATCAATTGGTATTCGGTGACGTATAGTGTGGATACACATAGAGGTGATCTCCATTTGATCACTTGGGTTTCTTCATACCATTCGACACATATAGTATTGTTGGTGACTTCCGGATCACGCTACAAAGGTATAAATTATGTGTTTATATTTTATTGATTGATCATATGGCTATATGGATCCTTGTGGGTGATGTATTCCGCTGTGCTTATTTATTTGATATGTTATTTATTACTAAATCACCTATAACTTACCCATTATCTTATCAACTTAAAGCACAAACTCATTCTAGGCGTCTATCCTAAGGTTCACACATGACCTTAGCGCCGCTATAAGTTTTTACTCACGTCTAATCTCATTTCTTATGACGTCTAACTTGTTTTAGTTTTCACTTTCTCATCTCTCTACCCGTACTCATGTCATATCGGCTACACATAAGCCCACTCATTTATAATTCTTTATTTACATAAAAAGGCGTCCCAATCTATGTAAGTAAGGAATTATAAACTTATGGTTCGGCGATTTACAATTTCTTCATTTAAATGAAGAGGCGTCCCAATCCATTAAAATAAGGAGATTATAAATCATCCTACTTACGTACTTCCGACACAACAATCATACATACTTTACTTTCCATCTATTCTAGCCTTGGATCCAATCTCGCTAACTTTTCATCCATGCCATAAAGGCAAGCTAAACAACCATGCCATGAAGGCAAGCTAACAACCATGCCATGAAGGCAAGCTAACATCCATGCCATGAAGGCAAGCTGACATCCATGCCATAAAGGCAAGCTGGGCTATCCCGGAGGATACCAAAACACATGCCATAAAGGCAAGCTGGGCTATCCCGAAGGATACCAAAACACATGCCATAAAGGCAAGCTGGGCTATCCCGAAGGATACCAAAACTAGAGCATTGGATCCAAGCTATATCTACCTTATCATCTTTACTCTTTTTATCTTTCATGTACTTTTATCGCCAAGTACACATTATCATTTCTTCAGTTCTCATTGCCTCAATCAATTTCAACGTTCACTACCATGTTTACTATCATCTCGACAAGTTTCTATATAACACTTGTCGATTTATCATATTTGCATTTCCACAATGCAATCTATCATTTATCTGTCAACCCCAAGTTGACTCACACATTCATTATATGCCATTTTTATTTAGACAAGTCCTGCATGATGCATGTCCATTACAGTTTACACATTTTCTATGCGTTCTTACAACACACTTTTACTATTACCCGTCAACCCCTTGTTGACCATATTCTCAAATTATACTATCACTTCATTTAGTCTACTCAACTTTTACGCATATAAACCTTACATAGGTTTATTCTATAACACTCTCATTAATCTCATCATTCACATTTCAATATATATAACATGATCATATTCATGTTTTACAATTCTTTCTAGCGCACTTCATATCACTTATGACTTCTAGCGCAAATCTGTATCTCATTCGTCACTTCTACTCATCACGCTTAATCATATATTACTACTACCTTTTACTTATCATGTTTTATATGCAACATGATCTCATCACATTTTAACTATACACTTTAACTTTCTCATTTTAGTTACTCATATAAGAATTCATGCCTTTAAGCATCACATCATTTTCATACTTAATTTCAAGCCTTCTAGACATCTAGGCTTATCAAACACTTATCATGCTTCTTAACTTATTTCACATGTCAATGTATTCTTTCAACTTTCTTTCATCACTAGGTCATCACATATAATATGACCTTTATACACACATTGGAGTTAATCTGTGCTTTCTAAGCAACTTCTATTATCAATCATACAATAAACATTATTCGCACATAACGATCAAGTCTCACATAATATGCATTCCAATGTATCTATCTCAACTCATACACTTCTATGCATCATGCTCTCAAGCACACCACATGAAACTTAGACATATAATAAACTACCATAGACTTAACATCTCATAAGCAATCATATAATAACTCTTAACACTTATCCCACAAGTGTTAAAACATTCATAATCATAATCAAGTCACATAGTCTATAGTTCATACATCATATTGCATAATCAATCTATGTCTAAGCATCAACATTTTGATTAGCCGCAAGCACTAGTCTACCTTATAACTAAGGTATCATAAGACTTTAATTTACTTACTAGCCCATCTCTAATACCGCTTAGCATTCCTACTCGCATTCCATCACCATAACTCTATCATACATTCACATAATCACAATACAATCACGGTCACCAGCCGAGGTGCTCGGCCAACTAATCATTCAAATACTTCAAGCCCTCCACGGACTTATGTCTCATACTCATCAATACTATTACACACTTCCATCACTTATCATCTTTAAGCTCAACTAGCATAAAACATAGTTCATCTCATACTTAAGGATTACTTCCGCACTACTAACACTTACATTCAAAGTTTCTACGAGTGGTTTATGACTAGGCAACCTATAGTGGAAACCTAATTCACTTAAACCGAAGCTCTGATACCAAGTTGTTACACCCCGTGCCCGCTTAGACCAAAAATTAAAACTTTATACGCGGAAACGCTTGACTTTTATGGACATCCTGTTACTCTTTCAACTATTTATAAAAATCCATAAACATTCAGACCTTGGGACTATTTTTAAATAAAACTAGACTCAATTACCTTCAAAACAACAGATGGCGCGACCCGTAACGACTTACGGTTTAAAAGATATGATTTTTTGAAAATCGTCAAAACCTGGAAATACCTCCCAACCGCCGGTTGGGCTCCTCAGAAAGTCCCAACCGCCCAGGTTGAGATCTCAACTGCCGTTTGGGCTTCTCAGAAAGTCCCAACCGCCCCGGTTGAGATCCCAGCCACCATTTGGGGTCTGCAACTTCAAAATACTTTTCGTTTCTAGCCCATTTTCACTATATACAACCCATACGACTTCCACAACACCTCAAACTTAACCAAAATCATTAACTAAACATATCAAATCTGTTTCACAATCACTTGACCCGTTTACAACCCAAAATGGGTATATTTACACTTAATCCAAATGCCCCTTTAACTTGAACTATAAACACATAAAACATACTTTGACACAACGGTTGACCACCAAATCGTTAGGACAACCTTAACATACCATTTGCCACACGGCTACACTTTACCAACCAATAAAAGACCAACGGGGGTACAAACTTTACACTTGAGCTCGGTATCTACCTAAGCTCTACTTTCTTACCAATCTTCTAATATCACATAACCAAACCTTTATCCTTAGTCCAAGCCTTCCATGATAGCATACAAACCTACAAAATGGTTAGACAACTAAACCATAAGCTTTCGCTTAGTAAGTAACCCGACATAAAACACATATCATACACATATTAGCACATAAGCATCATGATCACTTACTTTGCTTCTAAAACATAACATTCAATCTACCACATAAACCTTCATCACATAAGCTACAACAAGTCTCGCTAACAATTAGCCGCACACTTGCTTGACTATCTCATAACTAGTCACCACTTCCCTTATCTTCATCAATTACTCAATCCAAGCACTAAACTTTATTACAACCATAACACATATATGGGTAACACACATATAACACATGTTTTAGTACAAGTTACTTACCTTAATCCAAGCTAAATAATATCAAAGACATCATCATCACCACTATCTTCCATCATCATCATTAATCTTCATAAATAACCAAAACCTAACAACATAACAATCAATACCAATATTAAGGGTTAACATAACCCATCAAAACTTACCCAACTTCCTTTCTATATCATCATATGATCATACTTTGATCATATGATGAAAACCCACTTCCCACTTAACTACAACTTCATAGAATCAAGATAAAGGATACTTACTTGTGATTGATAATTGCTAGGACTTAACCCTTAGATTAGGGTATCAAAACCCTTCATGAACTCATCATCAACCCATCTTGTTCCCTCCTTTTTCCTCTCTATAACCGGACCTCAACACCCCTTTCAATAATGTGGGAAAACTCTAGAATTAGCTAGATATATCTAGCTAGACACAAGTTTGGGCTAATGGCAAGAATAGCCCCTCAAGTCCCCTTTCTTCCACATTGGCCACACTACATGTCTTAACACTTTAGCATATAACAAGTCAAGCCCTTGAAGTCTATTCCCTTTCTATTTGAGCCACATAATACTTTCATAACCTTATAACACATTCTTTGACTATCATTTGACTATCGGGTTTGAGTATAATGCAACATTCGTTGACTGGCCAACCACGTAAAGTCCTTAATCCATTTTCATCTAGGGTGGGGTCCAAGTACCCGGGAAACGGGTCTAACAGTTGGAGTGGCGGATCCAAATGATAACAAGTGCGGAACCCAAAATTTGGTTCCGCAGAATCCGCAGAATAAAATTTGGCGGAGCCAAAATATTCAACAGATGGAACCCATAACTTGGGTCCGCCATATCCGCCGAATGAATTTTCTTGACAGAGGGCTTACGAAACTACCCGAAACCCGTTGAAATCCCGAAAATTTTCCTAAATCCTATGTAATTAATTAGTTGTGATTGATTAAACACAAAAACACAGGTTCTAACACACGTGAACATAGAAATCAATCCGATGGTATTAAACTTACCATAAAAGAGAGTTAAGCCAAACGATGGCTTAAGCATGAAAATTTGATAACATCACGTGTTATCGTCCTGCAAGGTTATGTTAGTTCATATCAATGTATCACACAAATATAATATTCTAAGAACACAATAATTTGACACATCATTGTTTTAAATTGTCTTATACCAAACACTCCCTAATCCTCACTTCTTGTCGAGCTTCTTGTTAAGCTTCATGATCCAACGGCCAATATTCTTCATCATCCCTCTTGTTTGTCGAAACTCCTCGGATTGGTTGATGAAAGGAAGTTGACTCATGTATTCGGGTGGAGGGATCCTAGAATTTGGCAAACCATCATCCTCGCTAACCGATGATGATGATGATGATGATGATGATGATGATGAGGTGGGAGGATGAGCTCGTTTTCCTCTTTCTACGGCTACTCTATGATCACTCAGAGGTACAAAGGTTTGTTCTATTTCATTGTAGTTGGGTATGAAACCTTTAGCGTTTGGAGGAATGGGTACAAAAGCTCGATAGAGACGGGTAAGAAGCATCCCGTAAGGCATGGCAGTGGTGCCTAAAACTGGAATATCGGCCATTCTTTTGGCGATATAATAAGCTAAGTTGAATTGTTGGCGAGTAGACACACAATATAGCATGTAACAAAGGCTTGGGTTGACATGATCCCTATTCCCTATGGTACTTATGACGTTATCCCTAAGAACCTCTTCTATCTTTTTAAATTGAGGCATAAGCTCGTTTAGCTCCATGCCAAACGGATCTCGATCTACCTCTCTACCTCTACTTGTCTTAGTGTGGGTGGTCCTAGGGACAAAAAGATGCTCACGGATGGTTTCTTTTGGAGTTAGGGGTGTGTCATATGGATGCATACGATCAAGGTTGGAATCAAGGATGGACAATGACCATTTGTCCGAATAGAAGCAAGTTCCTTGATTCGGAACTCCTAGTACTTTCGCGAAATGGTTCAAAGGAATGGTGAATTCATGGTGGTTAGCTTTGAAATGGATGCTCATGAGGCCATAGTCGTTTGAACTAAGAACAACGCTAGCATAGAATTCTAGTATGAATGTAGGAATTATTGGTTCATCTATGTCTAGAAGACAATCAAACTGGATAGTGGCTAGTTGTTCTCGGATGTTGGTGCCTTCTAAGAATGAGGGGTCTACGGTTCTACCCTCGTGAACATAACGTTTTTCTAAAGCCTTAAAGATTTTGACTTGGTCGTGGTGTTGAGGTAGGTATTTGCGGGTATCTTTGTGATCATAGTATGTCGCGGGAGGCATGATTATCCTAGACACGAAAATTACATAGTTTAGTTAAAACTATCGAAAATACGTATAATAATTTCTAGTGTGTGCCTACATGGGGACAATGTGGAGGTGCGGTTATCTCGACTCCTTTTGATGCATGAAAATTTTGTTTATGCAAGTTTTATAACAAAATTAGAGATAACCCAAACGCTCCTACTTCAATGTATCTACGATTGAATGTACCCGAAAATACATATTAGTTATGTATTCCCTTTAGCATTCAAGAGACATTATGCAAGTAATGTTTAAGACATAACGTTTTGTATTAGTATGAATAATGTTCAAAAACCGTTTTTCCTAGTCGTAAGAAGATTTTGATAAAAATTTCTCATGGGCTTTTTGATGAATAATGATAATGTCCTACAAGATGCAATTCCTAACTAAGGAAAATATGATTTGTTATGCAATTTAATGGATATTATTCATGATTTTACTAAAAATATGCATAAACCCCAAGTTTTGATTTTGTGCGTGAAATAGAAATCTTAGACACAGATCAGGAATGTAGATGTGATTAGGATACTTACAGAGATGATTAGAGCACAAATTTGTGGAAGGAGATGACCTAAATTGTGAGTTTGGTTGATTTTGAGTCGAGTTCCAGTAGGTGATATATTTTTGGGGAATGTGATACACAGTAAAGGGTGTTTGTTTAATATACTGGAAAAAATAGCCTGGAGACTCACGGATTCGGCGGAACCAAAACAAGGGGTCCGTCCTTGTTGTCGTTTGGTTCCGCAGGATCAGACTCAATTTTTTTTTTGGTTTTTGTTGTGTTTGGTTAATCTAAGATTCAAGCTAAGGTTTTATCTACTCACTAGGTTCCATTAGTCCTAAAATAAGTCTAAGAAAGTTAAAGGGTGCTCTCTTAAGAGGTTTAGTGAGAATGTCGGCAATGTTGTCCTCTGAGGATACTTTCTCGATTGAGATGTTTCCCTTCTGAACATTGTCGCGTAGGAAGTGGTGACGTATTTCTATGTGTTTGGTTCTAGCGTGTTGGACTGGATTTTTGCTAAGGTCGATAGCTCATTTGTTGTCGCAAAGAATGAGAATGTCGTTGAGTTCAATTCCATAGTCGACGAGAGCTTGTTTCATCTACAGTGCTTGTTGACACGCCTTTCCTGTAGACACGTACTCGGCTTCAATTGTTGATATTACCAGGGCCGTTTGTTTCTTGGCCAACCAAGAGGTGAGACAATGCCCAACAAAAGTACAAATACCACTTGTACTTTTTCTATCGACATAGTCACCGGCATGGTCTGAGTCGGCATACACTATGGTTTCCATACCCGTTCCTTTGGGATACCATAATCCTAAATGTGTAGTACCTTTGATATATCTAAATATCCGTTTAACGGCCTCAAGATGGGATATTTTGGGATCTTCTTGAAAGCGTGCACATAGACAAACACTAAACATAATGTCCGGTCTACAAGCCGTGAGGTAGAGTAAACTACCAATCATTCCTCTATATTTAGTGCTATCTACGGATTCACTTTCGTCATCCTTGGTGAGTTTAGTTTCGGAGGACATGGGTGTTTTCATGGGTTTGGAATCTTCAAGACCAAATTTCTTAAGCATATCCCTTATATACTTAGATTGGTTGAAGAATATCCCATCTTCTAATTGTGTTATTTGGAGACCTAAGAAAAAGTTTAGTTCCCCCATCATACTCATTTCAAACTCATCATGCATGATTTTCGAAAAATCATTGCATAACTCTTGACAAGTTGAACCGAATATAATGTCATCCACATATGTCTGGACTATGATAATATGTGATCCCTTTTTCATGGTGAAAAGAGTGTTGTCTACTAGGCCCATGATATACTTATGGTCAACTAGGAAAGTATTAAGTCGATCATACCAAGCTTTTGGTGCTTGCTTAAGTCCGTATAAAGCTTTCTTAAGTTTGTAGACATGATTAGGTTTTTCAAAATCGGCAAAGCCGGGAGGTTGTGCAGCGTACACTTCCTCATTAATAAAACCATTTAGAAAAGCACTTTTAACATCCATTTGGAATAGTTTAAAGTCGTGTGCACATGCATATGCAAGTAATATTCTAATTGACTCAAGCCTAGCGACGGGTGCAAATGTCTCGTCGTAATCTATACCTTCTTGTTGATTGTAGCCTTGAGCTACTAGCCTAGCTTTGTTTCTAGACACTACACCATTTTCATACATTTTGTTCCTAAACACCCATTTAGTTCCAATTATGGTTTGATTTTGAGGTTGAGGTACTAATGTCCAAACGTCATTTCTAACAAATTGGTTTAATTCTTCTTGCATCGCTACGACCCAAGATTCATCTTTTATGGCTTCATTAACATTTTTAGGTTCAATGGTTGAAACAAAACAAAAGAAATTACTTTGGTTTTGGAATTTTGACCTTAAGGTTCTTTCGTTAATTTTTCCTATGACGTTGTCTAATGGATGACTTTTGGATTCTTTGATGTTAACTATTTCCCTATTCACGGGTTCATCTTCTTTGTCATTTTCTACATTTTCTTGGTTTTCAACCATTTGACTTTCAACTAAGTCATCATCTACCAAAAGTGATGTCTTAGAGGGAGGTGGACTTTCGTCGAATGTTACGTTCAACGATTCCTCGACTCTTGAGGTGTCTTTGTTCAAAACTATGTAGGCTTTACTATTTTGCGAATACCCAAGAAACACACCTTCATACGACTTTGGGTCGAACTTGGTGAGATAATCCTTAGTGTTTAAAATGAAGCACTTGCTTTCAAAAACTCTAAAATATCCTAAAGTAGGCTTTTTGCCTCTATATAACTCATATGGAGTCTTTTTCAAAAATGGTCGAATTAATACTCTATTTAAGATGTATGTGGATGTATCTACGGCGTGACACCAAAACTTTTGTGGTATGTTTTGTTCATTTAACATTGTTCTACTCATTTCTTGAATTGTCCTATTTTTCCGTTCTACTACACCGTTAGATTGAGGAGTTCGAGGAGCTGAGAAATTATGTGTTATGCCATTAGCATCACAAAAAGCTCCGAATTGGGTTTCATTATCAAATTCACGACCGTGGTCGGTTCCAATAGACACTATCCTATTTCCTATTTGATTTTGAATTTTCTTACTTAGAATTTCAAATTTATCAAATGCCTCGTTTTTAGTTTTCAAAAACTTAGTCCAAGTATACCTAGAGTAATCATCTACTATTACCAAATTATAGAAGTTTCCCCCGTAACTTTGTATAGCGGATGGACCAAACAAATCCATATGCAACAATTTTAGACACCTAGATGTAGACACCATGTTTTTAGCCTTATGGCTATTATGAACTTGTTTCCCAATTTTGCAAGCATCACAAAAGTGTTGGTCATATTTCAACTTGAGTAGGTTCCTAACGAGTTCCTTAGATGATAAGGATTGGATTAACCTTATATTGGCGTGACCTAAGCGTCTATGCCATAGAGTTAAGTTTTCGTCCAAAGAGGTGAGACAAAGTTTGTCTTTAGGTGTTTTGTCTAATTTCATAACGTATACGTTATTCTTTAAAACACCTTTTCCTACGGTTATACCGTCTTTAAGTATTTTACTTCCATTTTCACTGAAAAGGACGTTATACTTTTTACGGCATAATTGACTAATACTAAGCAAGTTAAATCCTAAGTTATCTACATGAGCAACATCATCAATAGTGAGAGAGTCATGAGAGATTGTACCTTTTCCGATGATTTTACTTTTAAGCTTGCTACCGGATGTGACATTACCTCCGTCGTACTCTTGGTAGGTTGAGAAAAGGATTTTGTTTCCCGTTGATGAAGCGAAAAGTGTACCGCTTTTAAGGGGTCATTTAAGCCCTAAATCGTATTTATTTGATCAAATATTGCCCTAAATCGTTCCTTTTGTCATTTTAGGTACTTTTGAGGAGAAATCTGGAAAAGGAGGCATTTTGGACGTTTTTGGAGCATAAAAGTGAAGAAAACGACAAAGTCTCAAAATTGTGCTGGAAATTACCTTTGACGGCGTCAGGATTTGTTCTGGACGGCATCATGGCATGGCAAAAGTGGTGGATGTGAAAATTACTCATGATAAGCCAGAGAAATTTGCATGGAATTCTGACGGCGTCACGCTTTAATGTGATCAAGGTCGTCACGGCTTAATTTAAAAAGGGACGGCGTCACCCATAAGTCTGACGGCGTCAAGCCTTGATAAGCCAGAACGGATTTTGGAGAGCTAAAGAGGGACGGCATCAAGAAGGCCATCCGGGAACCCTAAAAGCGGCGAGGTGACGACGTCACACTCCATAACGTGACGCCGTCAGATCTGAAAGTTTATATATAGTTTTGCAATTTTTTGTCACTAGGGTGGAACTTATTGGGGAACTTTGTGTGTGAAAACCCTAAGACGATTTTAGCAGCTTTTTCAAGGCTTTTTGCCTTGAGATCTTCCATGTTACATTGAAGATAAGTTATCAATTAATCATTCAATATGTCTATGTGTTGTTTGATTCTATCTTGTTCTTGTCTTTTGTTTAACATGCTAGGCTAGATTTATCTTGTGTTTGCTTAGATCTAATGAAACCTAGCTATTGATTATTGGTTATTGGTGTGTTATTAGTTGTATTGGATGATTGTTCATCTATGTTAGGCTTAAGAAAACTGGCTAACTTCCTATTCGGTAACTTGCTTGAACGTCTTAAGAAACATGAACCAATGCGTACTAAAGGTTTTTATGGTTGTATTTAATGCACAAGCGAATTCTAGTGATCCCATGTTAGGAGCTTCCTAGCCGGCTCGACATAGGAGTGAAGTAGGAGCTTGTAGAGTTGGGGAAGTACGTACGCCACCCCACGATTGGTATTAAGGAATACACCCGTCATCCACGCAATTAATACACACTAATCAACCGGTAAAAGATAGTTAGGGAGTAAGGAAATCTAAGTAAACACATTTCTCTCCACATAAGTTTTACCACCTTTTCATTTTCTGTTATTTTATTTTATTTGCATTCGTAGTAACTTGGGTTAGTTGACTAGCAACTAATTCCGCCCACTCTTTCAAACTCGAGATTTTACTTGCTTTCATAAAAAATTATAAAAACATAAAAAGAATCTTCTCTCACCATTAGACCTATTAGAGTAGTTTTTCATACCTAACGAACACTATTCCCTGTGGAGAACGATCAATCCCCCGTACTTACCACTACACTATACTACATCGGTCAGGTACACTGCCTGGTGGGGTTGTAAGCCTCTTGAGATCCCTCGAGAGGTAAAACCTGTTGTAAGGTTGCAAAACCACGCATCACCCGTCATGTGTCTTGAACACCCACTATCTTTGATCCATTCGTCCGGTTCTAACCCGACTTTCAAGCACACCTAAGTTAAAGGAAAACTCAAGCGTTTGGTCCCCAATGTCTCATGGGTCCATTTGGGTTAAACATTACATCATCATGGTTCATGTATGCAAAAGGTGGATAAGTCTTCCATGGTATGTGGTTGGGACCTTGAAAGTTCCTAGACATGTTTTGGTTCCAACTATTTTGATGATGATGCTGTGAGTTAAGGTTACTCTTAGGAAATGGGTGTTTGGGAAAACTAGTTTTAGGCCTCTGTTGAACCGTTTTAGTCCTAAACTCATTTTTAACTTGACCTTTTCCTGCAGTAACTACTGGTTTTTTTTGTTAACAGTTGTACTAGTGCTAGGTTTTCTTGTGACCTTAACGAACTCAGTACGATCCGAAGTACAAACCTTCTGTTCAGCAACAGTACCCGCGAACCCTTTGGTCACTACTGGCGGAACCAATTTTTGGGTCCGCCAGATCCGTGGGTGTCTGACTTTGTTGGAACAGTTTCTTGTACTTTCACAGTTTGTTTCTCAAAGTCACTTAAGTTTCTTAGTTTCATAAAATCTAACTTGGTTTTATCAAGCTGCAACTTTTGATCTTTCTTTATATCATCCATACAACTAATGTGTTTATCAAACCTTTTAAATTTAAAATTTAGTTTGATAAGTTTTTCCTGTGTGGACTTAAGTGTTTCTAATTCTAGTTTAAGTTCCTGACATGAGACACATGTTTCCTTAACATCTTTACCCTTTTCTAATCTTAAAGCTTTCTCTTTTAACCAATATACTTCGTTTTCCAAAAAATCCTTTTTGGTTTTTAAGAACTTGTTTTTGTTTATGACTTTAAGGGTAATTTCACACAGTTTGTTATATTCTATTTCTACTGTGTCATCATTAATAGAGGAGTAAGATGAGTCAGATAGTATCTCGTTAGAGTCATTAGCCATAAGAGTAACTTCGTCATTCTTTGGCTCTTCGTCATCATCTTCACTGTCACTCCACGCACCACTGACAAAGGCTCGTTGAGTCTTGTTCTTGGGTGGCTTAGGACATTCTCCTATTTGGTGACTGGAATCCCCGCACCTAAAATACTTCTTATCAACTTTTCCTTTCCTATCATCACGGTCTTTCCGAAAGGATTTCTTTTCTTTATGAGGTTGTCTTATGAACTTTCCTCGTCTCCTAAAGAACTTTTTGAAATCTCTAACGGCCATGGCATACTCTTCGTCTTCGCTACCCGAACTAGACTCTTCATCATCACTTGATTCTACTCTAGCTTTTAAGGCAATGGACTTCATCTTCTCCTTTTTGCCTTTAACAATTTCTGAGTCTTTTTCCATCACCATCTCGTGAACTTTGAGATTTCCGATGAGCTCGTCAAGTGTCATGCTTGAAAGATCCTTGGATTCTTCAATAGCTGTCACCTTTGCTCTCCACTTCAGATGAAGTGCTCTAAGAAATTTCCTGACAAATTTCTTACTAGAAAAAGATTCGTCAAGTGCTTTAAAAGAAGTAATTATAGTATTAAACCTAGAAAAAGCACTATCAATGGTCTCATCTTTAGAGATAACAAATTGTTCATATTGTTGAACAAAAAGATCAATTTTGTTATCTTTGACTTGTGAGTTCCCTTGATGAGTGATAATCAATGATTGCCAAATATCCTTAGCCGTTTTACACATAAAGACTCTTTCATATTCTTTCTTAGGTAAAGCGTTGTAAAGCATCATTTTAGCTTCATTATTTTTGGCAATCAACTTCTTTTGCTCATCACTATGACGAGTAAGAGAAACACCCTCATCCCGACCTCCTGATATATTCAATATAGGTTTGTTATCACCTTCTACGATAATATACCATAAATCTATATCTTTTGACTTCACATTAGTTTCAAAGCGGTTTTTCCAATATATAAAACTATTTGGTTCAAATAGTGGTGGTCTTTGCATAGATTGTCCTTCTTTGAAGTTTTCAAAATCCATTGATTGTTTCAAGTTTTTAAAATACAATATATTTTGAAAATCTTGAGTAACGTAGCTGTTAGGAATATAAATATTCATATGAAGGTTCGGTCACCCCGAGTATCTATTTAGCATTTACATAGCTCGTAGGCTTATTTATATTAGCGTAGTAATATTAATATTAGTATCAATAGTATTAGTCGTATTTATATTTGTGGAGTGGGTCGGGGCTTTCCCCACTGTCAGCTCACTCCACAGCCCACTAGGGGCACAATATGTAGTAAGTATATATACCCCTTCCCACACTTGGGAAGGGTTGGAACTCTTTTCACAATTTCACATAGTAATCTAATAGATCCAGTTTTCTCTCAAGAGTCTCCCTCTCTCTCTCTAACTTCTCTCTAAACTCAACCATGGATCTAATCTTCCATGAACCAAGACCACCCGAATCATCCACACAATCAAGAAGGTTATATCCTACAATTGGTATCAAGAGCCATGGTTAGATCCAATTGATTGTGTGTTGATGTTATATTTTTGTTGATTCGAATACTAGTTTGTGGTCTGTATCCTGTTTTTGTTGTTTCCTTGTGTCCGAATATTTAATCAAAGATGGTCCATGTGTTCTTGTTGTTCATTTGATTTAATCTTGGGCCCAAAGTAACCCACTGTTATATCATGAAATTTTTCCATGTGATGTGTCAACTAACAGATCCATTCGTCAACTAACTCCATCTTAAATTTTGATCTTCAAATCCATTCGTCTTGGGCTTCAACTGTTTTAAGAGGTGGTTATGTTTTTTTTTTTTTTTTTTTTTTTTTTTTTTTTTTTTTTTTTGTTCGTACAGTCAACTCACAAGAACATGTGAGATTTCAAGAACATTTGAGTCACTTGTTATGGTTGTAACGGGTGTTCTTACTAGTGGTTTTTTTTGTGCTTAGTGCTATTTCTTGCTTGTGGTTTCAAGAACATGTGAGATTTCAAGACATTAGCTGCAAAAAGAGATAAAAGACAAAATTGGGTGATAGTGACAGCTTTGACTGGTCAAAGACGCGGTTTGTCTCTATGTTCATGGACGCGGTTTGTCTGTGTGATTATGGATGTTGTTTGTCTACTTAGTCATGGATGCGGTTTGTCTGTATAGTCATGAACTCGGTTTGTCTATATACTTATGAACTCGGTTTGTGTTCTTACTTGTATGCGGCTTGTGTGTTTTGCACAGATGCGGCTTGTGTGTTTCGCACCCATGCGGCTTGTGTATGATACCTATCATTAGCCAATTCTAAACAAAACAACAAACCACTTGACATCATACAACAAACCATAAACCAAATCAAAACCTCAGTTCGATTCTATCATTAGTCCAAGTAATATAAATAAACAATAACAACAGCAGCCACACTAATATCTCATCTTCCAACCAACAACTAATACATCAAGCCACAACATCTACCCCATCTTCACACAAGAACGAGACTACAAACTAAAAAATGAACAAAAAGATCTCAGATTTTCTTCCACGTTTCACAATGATACGAAGATCATTAAAGATCTTAACAGTCGAAAGAACAATCATCATAGGTCTTTACAAGTCTCGAATACAAAATGAATATCATCTACAAGTCCTCAGATTTCTTTTCTTTTCGTGTGGTACAAACCCATGGACCGTTCAAGGATCATATGCACAAAAAGAAATTAACCATCACGGGACATTTTTTTAAGCTTTGCTTCGTGTTAATATCCGATGATAAAGAATGATTAATAACAAATCTGTTATAATCATTCTTAATATCGTTCTAACAAAATGAAAACAAAGTGATACAACCTTACCCGTGACCCGTTATGGATCTTGAAGCTCAACCGCTTGAAATATCTTCAAAATGGTTTTGGTCTTGTTTGTTTTTCTTCGAAGATGTGACCTTAAGTTGTTCCACACCTCACTGATCGATTAACAAAGTGGTGCTTGTGTAGTTGATAGGATCAGATACGAAAATATTATTGGATGAAGGGGCGGATGTTTTGTGATTAGGGTTGGTGTTTGACTGAAAATAGAAAGATAGGAAGATGGGGGCTGATGAGATAAGTGAGATTAGGGTTAGAGTTAAAATGGATTAGTGACACTTAAATACCCGAAGTGTTAGGGTAGTGTTTTTCTTCGGGCCTTAAGTCTATGAGCTGCGTGGACTTGGATCATTTGATTGGTTTAATTGGACTCACTTATTTAATAAGAAGTGGGTTGGATCCTGTTATAATTTTCTTGTTGGGCTTGTGAACCAATATTGGTTATGAGCTATCAAATGGTTGGCTGCTGAATATGATAGTGCCTGGACTGAACTCAAATTCGCCATCCATACTATAGTTATGATAGATTGATAGTATTGGATACAAATTGATGAGATTATTGGTAAATGAGTGGGATTTTGGTTGGCACAAATTTCATGAGGATACACACGGCACGGCTAGTAGTTGGGTATATGAATGTCAATGTGATTTCAGAGGTGTGGATTTGTCAGCGTTGTCCTATTAGTGCCCACAATTTGAGTGATCCTGCAATTTGATATTTGCAATTTGAGTTACAGTTGACTAATTACAATTTGATTAATTGCGAATTGACAAGTTGCTATTTGACTTGTTGCGACTCGACTGATTGCGATGCTACCAGTTGCGATTTGATGTTGCGAGTTAACACTTGCGATTCAACTAATTGTGATTTGGTTGATTGCAATCTGACTTGTTGCAAGTTGACAATCTGTGACTTGGCCTGTTGCAATTTGATCAAGTTGTGATTTGACTTCTGTGACTTGAATTTCGAAGATTGGTATTGCACCTCACTCTTGGGTATTCTGGTTGATTTCACGGTTTCTCTTGTAGGTTTTAGAAAATCCCGCGAAAGATTCTATTTCTCGGTTTAAATCTCAAGAGCTGTAAAATCCCGTGAAATTAATTTTGGACAAGTAGGCGGGACTTGGATTTAGACAAAATTAAACTTACGGGGTTTGACTATTTTTTCGGGATAAGTTTGTGCTTCAAGATCGGCAGGAATTGGGAAATTATGGTAACTTGATTGGTTTGTTAATTCACGGGTTGGTGTACTTAGTGTCACAAACATCTCGGGGTGGATGGATGCACGATGTTTGATGACCCTTGCTCGAGCGTATTTAAGATGATTAGACTTGGACGTTCAAGAAGTGGATATATACAATAAAGGATGGAAGGTTGGGTATATATCACTACCTATATTTAAAGGAGTTACGTTGTTGTGCTCAATATAGGTTCTAAATCACAAATTTAGTGCAAGTATAAGTCGCGAATTTGTCTTTTAACAAGCTTCATCAAGAGATCGTTGTTTCTCAAGCTTCTAATGGGATTGCAGAACAAGATCTTCTCAAGAGGTGGTCACACTTAAAGACAGGAGGTGGTGTGTTTAGAGACGTGTTTTAACCTTTTACTCACTCTAAAGTTTAACACATTTCATCAAGCGGTTTTGGCATATTACGAGCTTCAATGAATTGTTAATCTGCTAAACCATTGATGAGGAGACTAGCAAGGGGTTACTACAAGAGAGTCTTAATCACCATCTTCTTTGCAGCAGTTTTATTTGTCTCTTTCCATGTATTGTACCTGACAGATTCACAAACATCATGGACTCTCAGCTTTGGCAAAAAGGTCATTTCATGCTCTTTTTGAGGGGGAGAATTAGTGCGAGTTTCCTAGCAGTTCCGTCTCCAGCGGTGTGAATCTGAGCGGTTCCGGTTACAGCGGGTCAGATCGTATCGGTTCAGTCTCCAACGGTTTGAATCTTAGCAGTTCCGGTTACAGCGGGTTAGATCGTAGCGATTCAGGATTCAGTGGTTCAGTCTCCAGCAGTTTGAACCTTAGCGGTCCCAGTTTCAGTGGTTTAGCTTTCAAGTGGTTTGGGTCTTAGCAAATTGCCTAAGATTTCAGAGGTTTGATACTTACTGTTGTGCAGTTTGTTCTTGAATTTATTTCTCGGTTAAATCTCCAGAACTGTAAAATCCTGTACACAGTACGAAAACTATTCCAAGCACTGCACCTGATAACATCCAAGTAGCTGGGTCAGACAGCTTTGTTTGATTGGACTGACTATGAGTCATGGGCACTGCTAAGAATTAGCGCATGTTTCTTCTCCCTTTGACTAGTCAACAACACAAGATGATCACGAAGCTAATTTGGTATTCTTTATTTGAGATTGAAGTTGAATTTCACGAAGGCGTCTACTTATATTATCTTGAAGTCGGGGATGGTTGGATGCATGATTTCAATGATAACTTGCTCGTGCTTAAGATATAAGTTGAGGACTTGGGTTATCTAGTTACCAGCAGTTGGGGTAACTATCACTTAAGAGTTATTGGAGTACTCAGTGTCACACGTCAATGACAATGTCGATAATCGCAAGAGGTGTTAATGTCTCATACTTTGGTTGGGTATTGAGCACTTAGAGATTTGCTTGGAGCATTAATTCTCTACACCGTTCGTCCAACATTAGTGCAAGCTTAAGTAACAAATTTGTGGACTTCTACTTCAGTTTTCAGTATTGGTATATCGGGTTTCCTTCATCAAGTGGTCACTAGTCTGTGTACGAGGTTGGATAGTTGGACAAAGGTTCTAAAAGTTGTGATGTGATCTGTAATTCTCACAAGATATTCTTACCCAAACTGGTGTTCACCAAAACCAAATCAGTCATGCCACATTCAATCTGGTAATGTCTCACGGTTTCTTCTTGGTTTTGTAAAATCCCGCGAAATAACTTATTTCTCGGTTTAAATCATAGATTTGTAAAATCCCGTGATGATGGGTTACGCGCTCTTGAACATGATCGGGTTAAAACCATTATCAAAGTTCAGTTAAAACATCATGAAGGGCTAGATCGGGGCATTTAAAAGACGAGATGTGACTACGGCGTTAATTCAGTATTATTTATTTGAGGCTGAAGTGAAATTTCATGAGTGCGTGTACTTAGTATCTGAAGATATCGGGGTGGTTGGATGAAGATTCTTCGAGATCCTTGTTCGAGCATTTAAACTTTACAATGACGAAGACTTGGGTATCTAGTTATTTTTTCTTCCTCTCTATTACAAAATAACTATCACTTTAAGGAGTCACGTTGTAGTGCTCAGTGTCACACGAAGTTGTGGATATCCAAGAGGTGATGTACGTCTTATACTTGATGGTTGGTTGGTTGAAGAGTATAGAGTACTTAGGGATTCAATGTTGCACGAAGTCTCTACACCGCTCTTTGTCTCGCATTAGTACAAGTTTAAGTCACAAGTTCGGGTTATGTTACTTCAGTTTCAAGTTCATCATATTGGGTTTTTCTCCATCAGTGGTCACGCCATCAAGCCAACAAAATGATAATGGGGTTGGTAACGAGTTAGATGAGAGAAGTAGTAAAGAGAGAGATGACGTCTGTACACATCAGTGCAGGCCTCGCTCTTCAACATAATGACGTCTGTACACTTCAGTGCAGGCCTCGTTCTTCATCTTATGACGTCTGTACAAGTCAGTGCAGGCCTCGCTCTTCATCATAATGACGTCTGTACACTTCAGTGCAGGCCTCGTTCTTCATCAGATGACGTCTGTACACATCAGTGCAGGCCTCGCTCCTCATCATAATGACGTCTGAATACATCAGTTCAGGCCTCGTTCGTTAAAGAAAAGAAAAGTGTACGCTTGAGTGCATTTTATCTTCAAAAGAAGAGGAATCTTCTTATTTATGGCCATTCTCATCAACAAGTTTCATGCTCTTTCAGTGCTTATTTAGTCTTCAAGTGGATCGGTGCACATTGGATTATATTCTTATTCACTTGTTCAACCAAAAATTGCAGTTGACAGGCATATGCAATTTTTGAGGGGGGGGGGGGGAAAGGGTGAATAAACATGTCAGTCTTCAAGAACCGTCAAGTGGAGTTACTTACCGTTGATGGTATTCATATTCACTAGTTCAATCATCAAAAATTGCAGTTGGCAGGCATATGCAATTTTTGAGGGGGGGAAAGGGTGAATATTAATCTACATGTTGATTGATGATTGAGATGGTCATACGACTCCTGAATACGTCAGTTCAGGAGTCGTGCAAACCATGTTTCTCCAACACTACTTCTTCCGTCTATCAAGGTGTTGAAGAACATGGTCATGGAATGCTAATCGACATCTTCTCACGGGCTGATACAATCAGTAACAAAGGGTTTCTAGTCAATGCTTCATGTATACGTCATTAGGCTACATGTACACATCATGATGATGATTCCGATTAATCGTAACCATCATGGGGGAGAGAAATGTGTACACCAAGGACGCACAACAGGTTCACATGATCAGGCTTTATACTGCTTCTGAGTTGAAGTTATTCCGGTGTTGATAACCGCAGAGAAGATCAGTGGTTCAACTTGTTACCTTGGTATTATCGTTTCACTGCTACGTTATGTGCTGATTAATCGTAACCATCAGGGGAGAGAGAATGTGTACATCAAAGACGCACAACAGGTTCACGTGATCAGGGCTTAATATCCAATGATGGATACATACTATAGATGATCAGTGGTTCAACTTGTTACTTTGGTGTTATACTAAAGACTGAAGAAGGTCGAGTCGTCAGTCTACTCTTCATTCTCTGTTGGGTGTTATCATCTCATGTGTATGCTGTGGGCTGATGGGTTATATGTAAGGTTACTGGAAGGCAGTTGGTGAGATGAAGATGATTGGTATTCTATTCCTCCACATTGGGCAATCTTGAAGAAGGTCGAGTCAACAGTCTTCTCTACATTTAAAAATGTTGAGCTCTTTTCTTACAACTTGATATTTAACTTAATCCCATGATAGTTCTTGTTTGATGAGTTGTGGAGTTAAGTTAGGTTCAAGTTGTTCTGTAGTTTAAGGTTAGGTCCAACTTGATTTTAACCTAATCTCATGACAGTTCTTGTTTGATGAGTTGTGAGGTTAAGCTGAAATCAAGTTGTTACTGGGCTTAAATTTGTGGTTTAGCTTAACCTCATGACAGTTCTTGTTTGATGAGTTGTGGGGTTAAGCTAGATTTCAGTTGAGGCTCAACTTAAACTATCGAAAAGATGCCTAAGGTTTTTGACGGCGTCACTCAAGGACGGGAGTGTTAGAAGATTAAAGACGGCATGCATTTGGTTATCAAAAGACTTCTTCATATTATGGGCGTTCATCCAAAGTCTTCTTCCTATTATGGGTGTTCATCAGAAAGGTTGTCAGATTGGGGGAGAGCACTAATTCGGGGAGAGTGAAAAGCCAGAATCAATCCCTGATTAAAAGTGCTCACATTGCTCTTCAGCAAGTCAAGTGATGAATGCGGAGAAGATTCAGAATGCTGAGGAGTAATGATTTCTGGTTCGTATCCTTGTATATATTTTGCTTCTTACATTATTTTTTATATCTTATACCATTTTTGTAAATAGATATATTGAAATCCTGCTAATTGTAAATAGAGAATCGTAAAATCAGAAAAACCATAAAAATTAAAAATTAGAAAATACCAAAAATAGTTTCACCTAGGCATGTCTTCTGTTTATCGATAACATTTACGGACTTAGAAATGTCATTCAATAATGGCACGGGTCTTTAAATGAAGCTCGAGCAGAAGTTAAAATGGATGGTTAAAACATGTCTAAAATGGCTTGCTATTACTTTAGATAGCAACCCGCACTTCATATTGGGGAAAGCACGTCGCCAAAAAGACGGCTGTTCCTCCAACTGGGTGATGTTCACCTGGGCATGGATTACTTCATATCCATGTTTCCTGATTTGATGTACGTTTCAGTGCATCATTTCTTGTAAAAGAAGAGAAATCTTCTTAGTATAACAAATAGTTTTCATTCTATGATTCTTCTGAAAATTATTTGTGAGACACTTGGTGAATATGTGTTGTATGAAATTTGCTTATACTTGGATTATGCATAAAATTTGTCACTCAATCAACGACTACAAAACCTCATGACAGTTCTTGTTTGATGAGTTGTGGGGTTAAGCTTGATTTTAGTTGAGGCTCAACTAGAATACGGGTCATTGATTGAGGGGGAGAGTGAATTCAAATTTTATATCATCAAACGGGTTTCTTGATTAATTCATGACTCTTAGAAAAGGTTTTGCAGTTAATGGGGTATTAGTTGAAGAGGATATTGCTTAAATATATCAAATGACCAAGTGTGTTAGTTGCTAGAAAGTTTAGGACATTATGTGCAATTTGCTTGTAGTATCCTAGCTTCATATAACTAGAAGGTTCATTTGTATCTCTTTGGAATCCTCGTTTAATCCCCTAGATACATTAAAACTCAAAATCTGAAAGAAGTTAGAAAACCCGATGTGTTTGATGTTCTTGAATGCTCCACTGACATTTGTATGAACTAAGTGAATGAGTTTCAAATGTTGTTTGTCTCTGCTGCTTAATTGTTGTTGATATTGTGCATATGTTCTTAGGATTCGCTTAGGTAGATTGCTATTATGTTAGAATCATGTTCCTAAGATCCTGAATTAAATATTGAAATCTGTGTGAATTGCCATGTTCATGATTGCTAATTGCTCTTCATGCTAGATAGTGGTTTGACGTAGTTCCTGATTGGGGTTTGATTATAAGATGAACTTGGTATTATAATGTGGCAAGCTGCTGAAGGGTAGCTATTAAGGAATAGTGTATCTGTATGCATGTATATCTGTGTTGATATTCTTATGCAGATTCCATAGCCAAAATGAATGTGCCAGTTCCCATTCTAACCATTTAATCAGACATTCAAATTCTATTGATTGGCTCGGAATTCACCACGACAACAACATCGGCAACAACAACAACAACAACACCTTCACCTCCACCACCATCATTTCAACAAAGAAGTACTTACTCGGATCTCGCCAAGAGGGGATCGACAATACTTGAGAAGATTTGTTGGTGGATGGATAATCGATGTTGACCACTGACTCACTCAGAAAAGTGGGTGATTACATCATCTGCGCAAAAAGGTCAATATCATTTGTGTCATAAATATCTTGTGCATATAAAGCATTGAATCTCCCTCTTAGATTAAGGGGGAGCTCAGTATGTTCTTATCATCAGAATATATTAAATCGGGCACATTTTCTCCCACATTTTCTAACTTATTTAAATCAATTGGGATCACAAATCTCAAAAGGTTTGAAATTTTTGATCGGGGGAGAGAATGTGATTTAAATATGAAACCTGATGAAAATGTGATGTTTTGGACTTAAACGTTAGGCTCTCCCATATGTGCTAAACTCTTTCTGTTGGGAATAAAATGTTCAAAGTCAAAGAGCCTGCCAAAGATGTCAAAGTGCCTGCTAGTTGATTTTGAAGAGTATGAAGATGTTCTACCAGTACCTTCTGGGTAGAAGGTACTGCTAGTTGATGAAGAGCCTGCCAAGCTTATGTCAAGTCGATTAGATATTTTGTAATAGATATTTAGTTGAATTATTAGTCTTTGTACATTGTTATACGTTATGTAGAAGTAGTTTAGTCTTCTGTGGTGTACAGAAGAATATTATCAGAGTTGTACATTGGTAGTTGTATTTAATTGTAGGCGCTAATATAGTCAAAGTATAGTATTATATTCTACCACTTGATCTACTTGTAATAAGGTGTCCTTATCTTATAAAAGGATACCTTAGTCACACTTCATGCATGCATCTTTCACAACCATTAACCAAAACCGAACTATCTCTCAAGTAACTTAGTTACTCAATTCACAAATCCTTTTACAATCTTAGATTCAAGATTACTTTGTAATCCCGGTGATATTTAGATCATCCGTATTATTTCATCAATAATATTGAATCGTTTTGTGTTAACCAAAGTTGTGTTCTTTGTTCATTGCATTCTCACGTTTACATAAACTCACCACCTTGTGTTCTTTTAAGTGTGTTGTAGTAGATTCCGCATGCTAAACACATTCATACATAAATATCTTAACAAACAAACCTTTCCACAAGTGGTATCAAAGCCAGGCTTGATATTTACTAATTTAAAAGAACAATGGATGTTGAACATATTCAAACAAATGTTGCAGCTAAACTTCCATTACTTAAGCAAAATGAGTTTGAAATGTGGCGACTAAGGGTAGAACAATACTTTCAAGTGCAGGACTATGCACTTTGGGAGATCATTGAACAAGGCAACTCATTTAAACCCTCAATCACCACTAAAACAGTAAATGATGCTCTTGTAACACAAATACAAGACCAACCATCAAATGCAGATGAAAAAGTTCAGAAGAGAAATGATCTAAAAGCAAGGAGTATGTTACTGATGACTATTCCAAATGATCAGCTTTTGATCTTTAACAAATACAAAGATGCCAAAACCCTTTTTGAAGCTATTGTGGCTAGATTTGGTGGTAATGATGCTACCAAGAAAACACAGAAAACACTTCTCAAACAACAATTTGAGAACTTCACAGCCACAACCAATGAGTCTTTGGACAGTATGTTCAATAGACTTCAGAAGCTTTCAAGCCAGTTAGCCATCCATGAAGTGATGATAACTCAAGAAGATCTAAACTCTAAATTTCTTAGGAGTTTACCTTCAGAATGGTCCATGCATGTCATTGTCTGGAAGAACAAGCCAGATATTGACCAGATGAGTCTTAATGATCTCTACAACAATTTCAAAATTTTAGAACATGAAGTAAAGAAGGCTACTGTGTCAAGCTCAGGAAATATGGCTTTTGTTTCATCACCAAGCATCTCAAAGGTTGATAATGAAGAAAAAGGTGGCAGAGAAGAAGGTACTGCCAACACAACCTTTGGTACTGCTAGTACTTCTAGTAGTACCAAAACCATTTTAGATGAAACAATTGGGTGTGCTTTTCTTACATCTCAACACAATGGGTCCGTATTAACATTTGAAGATCTTCAAGAGATTCATCCTGATGATCTTGAAGAGATGGACATAAAGTGGCAACTTTCACTTTTGAGCATTAGAGCTAAGAAGTTGTTGATGAGGACTGGCAAGAAGATAATGATAAATGGAAATGAGCCTGCTGGCTATGATAAGTCAAAAGTGGAAAGTTACAACTGCCACATGAAGGGTCACTACTCTAGAGAGTGTAGAAGACCTAAGAAGCAGGATGACAAGGGTAGAGGGTTTGACAACAGGAATAAAGGAAGCTTTGAGAAGAAAGGAAGCTTTGAAAGCAAGAGTAAGGTTGTTGAAGTTGCTGAGCCAAAAGCAATGGTTGCTATTGATGGCATGGGTTTTGATTGGAGTTTCATGGGTGAAGATGAGTCAACTTCTGATGAATTGGCTTTGATGGCATTCTCCACCCCTGAGGTACAAACTATCAAATGTTCTAATAATTGTGAATTTCTTAAAGAATTAGAATTCATAAGAAAATCTTATGACACACAAACATTAGAACACAGAAAAACCCAACAAACATTATTTGATCATAAGTGTGGTATGGCCAAACTAGAAAAACAAATCATTCACTATAGAGAAAATGAACTCACCTTTTCTGATGCAAAAGCTGCTCTTAATAGACAAATATTTTTGAAAGATTCAGAAATAGAAATGTTAAGGACTGAGTGCACTAAAGTGACATTGGCTAGAGATAATATTCAACTGACTGTTACTAAATTGGAAATTGCTTCTGAGTGTACTAGGAGCATAGTAGAAAATCAGATGAATAAGAGAATAAAATCAGGGATAGGATACAATAATTGTGCACCTCCTTATAGAGGAATTCCTTGTCCCCCAGGATCAGATCTAGCTGAGTCAGGTTTACATGAAATCATCAACAAACCACTAGCTAAACCTGTAGAGAAGAGTGAACCTTCTGAGAGTGCTAAGAATGCCTCACTCTCTAAGGTGCTCACTGATAAGAAACCAGATATTCTAATCATTGAAGATTGGGTATCTGATGATGATGAAGATGAGACTGTTCCTATCAAAGGAAACAAAGTAGGACCAATCAGTCCTAAGAAAGTAGAAATTAAGGCTAAGGCTAAAGCTGTTTTGAAAACAGTTGAAAGTTGTAAAAAATGTAATAACAAACCTAGGGGAAGCCAAAGAAATTGGAACAACCTTAAGTCACAACAACTAGGTGATGACTTTGTTATGTTCAATAAGGCTTGTTATTATTGTGGTAGCTTTAATCATCTTCATGCTTATTGTAATAAATGGGTTTCTGGGAGTAAATCAAAGTCTAAAACAAATGTTACTCACCCCAAAAAAAGTTTTGTTAAGTCTAACACCACAAATGTTAAACATACTGTTAGACAAAATAAGCCTGTTATTGCAAAACCAACTGATAAGGGTACAAGAAACACTTTCAAATCTGTACCAAAGGTTGTGAATAGTCCTATTCAAAGGAAATCTGTGGTCAAAACACAAATTTGGAAACCAAAAACCAAAGGTCCTGCTAGACCAAATGGTACTGCCAAAATTGGTATTGCCAAAATTGGTACTGATAGACCAAAGACCACAAAATGGATAAAAAGGGAAAGTGCTGTTAAGTCCTCAGCATGTTGGATTTGGAAACCAATCCAATCAAATGGTGCATCAACAATCCTGAAAAGGTTTGATTTCATTGATGCAAGAGGCAAACCCAAGTCTGTCATGGCTTGGGTACCCCAAGGAAACTAATATGTTTATTCATGTGCATGAACATTCATCTGATATTGGAGATCAAGGATATGTAGATAGTGGATGTTCAAGGCACATGACAGGCAACATGTCATTCCTCTCAGACTTCAAAACATTTGATGGAGGATATGTTACCTTTGGGGGAGGAATAAAAGGAAAGATCACTGGTAAAGGTACTATCAAAACCAGTAAATTAGATTTTGAAAATGTGTATTTTGTGAAAGAACTTCAGTTTAATTTTCTTAGTGTCTCACAAATGTGTGACAAAAAGAACAATGTTCTATTTACTGACAATGAATGTATGGTTCTTTCTTCTGATTTTAAGATGCCTGATGAGAGTCAGATCCTTCTTAAAATACCAAAAAGGAACAATATGTACAGTGTCAATTTAAAGAACATTGATCCCAAGGAGGGTTTAACTTGTTTGGTAGCAAAAGCCTCATTGGATGAATCTATGCTTTGGCATAGAAGACTTGGTCATGTAAACTTTAAAACAATCAACACTATTGCAAAATATGATCTAGTAAGAGGTTTACCCAAAAAGATTTTCCAAAACGACCAAACCTGTGTTGACTGTCTAAAAGGCAAACAACATAGAGCTTCTTGTAAGCCCAAGACCCAAAACTCTATTTCTCAGGCTTTACATATGCTTCATATGGATCTCTTTGGTCCTACTAATGTGTGTAGCTTGAATGGGAAAAGATATTGTTTGGTTGTTACTGATGACTATAGCAGATTCTCTTGGGTTTTCTTTTTAAGATCTAAACATGAAACTAGTGAGATTCTTAAATCTTATATCACTGAGGTATAAAACCAATCTGATAAGAAAGTCAAAGTCATCAGGTGTGACAATGGGACAGAGTTCAAGAATAGAGTTATGGATGACTTTTGCAAGGAAAAAGGGATAAAAAGGGAATTTAGTGTAGCTAGAACCCCACAGCAAAATGGAGTAGCAGAAAGAAAGAATAGAACACTTATAGAGACTGCTAGAACTATGTTAGTAGACTCTAAGTTGCCTATTTCATTTTGGGCTGAAGCAGTTGGTACTGCTTGTTATGTACAAAACAGGGTTCTTGTGACAAAGCCACATAGAAAGACACCTTATGAACTTTTCTTTGGTAGAACACCATCTTTAAGTTTTATGAGACCTTTTGGTTGTCATGTCACTATTCTAAATACCAAAGATCATTTAGGCAAGTTTGATGGAAAAGCAAATGTAGGCTATTTGATAGGGTATTCTTTGCAGAGTAAGGCCTATAGAGTGTTTAACACTTGCACTAGGCTAGTGGAAGAGAATCTTCACATAGAGTTTCAAGAGAAACTAACAAATGTGAAAGGAATTGGACCAGATTGGATGTTTGATATTGATAGGCTTTCAGAATCTATGAATTATGTGCCTGTTTCAGGTACAAATACTAATGATAATGCAGGTTCTGGAGACAATGTTGAAACTCCTAAAGATCAAGATTTCATCTGGATGCCAATTTGGAAAAGTATGGATCTATCTTCAAGTCAAGAAGGACCTTCAAACATAACAAATGAAGGAAATGAAGATGATCAAGGAACTCAGAATCAAGAGAATCAAGAAAGTGGTACTAATGACTATGGTACTGCTAGTTCAACAGATGGTCCTGCTAGTTCAAGTATTGATACTGCTGAGCCATTGACTGTTCAAATAGATGATTCTTTACCAGAAGAGGGGGGGATTAGCAATCTTCCATCTACCTATGAAGTTCCTAAAACACCAAACACTAGAATTCTCAAAGATCACTCAACTGATGATGTGATTGGTAGCATAAATTCTGGTGTTAGAACAAGATCTCAAGTTGGTTTATCTCAAGTCTTATCTTCAGATGAAGAAGGGTTTATCTCATCTATTTATGAAGAAAAGAATAATGAAGGTGCCAACATATGCCTGTTTTCATGTTTTCTATCTCAGGCTGAACCCAAAAACATAAACAAAGCTTTAGATGATGCAAGTTGGGTTGAAGCAATGCAAGAAGAGCTTCTCCAATTCAAGATTCAGAAGGTTTGGATATTGGTTGATTTGCCCAAAGGTCATAGGGCAATTGGAACCAAATGGGTGTTCAGAAACAAGAAAGATGAAAGGGGTATAGTGATCAGAAATAAAGCAAGATTGGTAGCTCAAGGATATACTCAAGAAGAAGGGGTAGATTATGAAGAAGTGTTTGCTCCAGTTGTAAGACTTGAAGCAATTAGGCTATTCTTGGCCTATGCTTCATTCATAGGCTTCACTGTCTATCAAATGGATGTTAAGAGTGCATTTTTATATGGTGAAATTGAAGAACCAGTATATGTGTCTCAACCTCCAGGCTTCATTGATGCAGAGTATCCAGACAAAGTTTATAAGGTTACCAAGGCTCTTTATGGCCTACACCAAGCTCCAAGGGCATGGTATGAAACATTGGCTTATTTTCTACTAGAAAGTGGATTCCAAAGAGGCAGGATTGATCCAACTTTGTTCATCAAAAGAACAAAGAAAGACATCTTGCTAGTGCAGATTTATGTTGATGACATTATCTTTGGATCAATAAACCAAGACTTGTGTGTAGAATTTGAAAAACTTATGCATAGTAAGTTTGAAATGAGTTCCATGGGGGAACTTACTTTCTTTTTGGGTCTCCAAGTGAAACAATCCAAAGAAGGCATATTTATCAGCCAAGATAAGTATGTGGCAGAGATCCTAAGGAAATTTAATTTTGTTGATTCTAACGTTGCAAGTACACCAATGGATCCAGACAAAGGGCTACTCAAGGATGCTGAAGGAGAAGATATGGATTTGCACAATTATAGGTCAATGATTGGGTCTTTGATGTATCTTACATCATCAAGACCAGATATCATATTCTCAGTATGTGTATGTGCAAGGTTTCAAGTTCATCCCAAAATCTCTCATCTCACAGCAGTCAAAAGAATCTTTAAATATCTTAACGGTCAACCTAGGTTGGGTCTTTGGTATCCAAGGGAATCATCTTTTGAATTGGTGGCTTATTCGGATAGTGACTATGCTGGTGCAACTGTAGACAGAAAATCCACAACTGGTGGATGTCAATTTCTTGGTTGCAGACTCATCTCTTGGCAATGCAAGAAACAAACAATGGTGGCTAACTCTACAACTGAAGCAGAATATGTTGCTGCTGCAAGTTGTTGTGGACAAGTTCTTTGGATCCAAAATCAAATGCTTGACTATGGGTACAATTTTCTTAACACCATTATTTATATTGACAATAGCAGTACTATTTGTATCATTAAAAAGCCAGTTCAACACTCAAAAACAAAACACATTGAAATCATACACCATTTCATAAGGGATTGCAATGAGAAAAGGTTAATACAAGTTGTTAAAATTGATTCTGAAAAGAATTATGCAGACCTTCTCACCAAAGCTTTTGATTTAGGTAGATTCAAATATCTTGTAGGAGGTATTGGAATGATAAATCTTTGAAAATCATGTGTTTTTGTCCATAAAATTAACTGGTATTGACTTTTAAACATGGTACTGCTAGTTAGTCAAAAGGTCCTGTTAGTTCATAATTGGTCCTGCTAGTATAAAATTTGCTATGTTTTGTTCATATTGATGCTTAAATGTTTAAAATTCTATAGATCAAGTGCTATGCACTTTGTTCTTTTGGTTTGCAACTAACACATTTCAGGTTGATAACAAAACAAGAGTTCTTCCAAACAAAAAGGGGCAACAAAAGTTACATTCATCTCAGGGGAAATAACCATCTCAGGGGAGGAAATAATAGCCCAGAATGGAAGAAAAACCAATTTATGAAAGAAAAGACAAGAGCATACAAGATGATGCAGAGGTTGAAAAAGATAGAGTTAGATCACATATCTAGAAAGGATGAAGCATTTCTCAAGGAGAAAGTTCTATCTAGATCAAACTAAGAAAAGTTTCAACTCAAAGGCATGCTATTAGATGATTTCACTTGTTGAACCAATCATCCAAGATACACAGCATCATTGCCTTTTTAATTTCCTCCATCCAAGGAAATTGCACCATCTTTAGGCCAATATGGCTTTTGGTATTCAACTCACCAAGTTTTTACAAACTTAAGAGTTGGCTAGTCCATAAGCAAACGACTTTTGGTAAAGACAACTCAAATCCGTTAATGGTTGATAGTTTACCAAAAACTATATGGTTGTTAACTAACCATACTTAATTGTAAATAGTTGGCTAGTCCATAAGCAAACGGCTTTTGGTAAAGACAACTCAAATCCGTTAATGGTTGATAGTTTACCAAAAACTATATGGTTGTTAACTAACCATACTTAATTGTAAATAGTTAGCTAGTCCATAAGCAAACGGCTTTTGGTAAAGACAACTCAAATCCGTTAATGGTTGATAGTTTACCAAAAACTATATGGTTGTTAACTAACCATACTTAATTGTAAATAGTTAGCTAGTCCTTAAGCAAACGGCTTTTGGTAAAGACAACTCAAATCCGTTGATAGCTGGTAGTTTGCTAAAAACTATAAGGGATTTTTTATAAAACTTTCTAAGGTACTGGTAGTTCAAAATTGGTACCGCTAGAGTAAAATGGTACTGCTAGATAGCCGTTGAGCCTGTCAGACAAAGTTTTAGCCGTTGGGCCTGGTAGTTAAAATTAGCCGTTGGGGTAGTTATGTAAATTACTGATGATTATATTATATTATATTTCACATATAAAAGATCTTTTTAACCGCCTTTTCAATTACTTATTATAATCTTTCTTATTGTCGGTTAAAAGTAATTCTCCCATATCTTCTTTCATCAGTCATTATCATAATTCACTTACACCTTTCATCTTCTACCAGTACTACCAACAAATCCCACCATCATATTCAAAATTTTCATTATGGCTTCCACAGTTGTTCTAAACTTTGTCCAACGTCACAATCAATTAGCATTTTTGGAGAAGTCAGAGGATAATGCCTCATTTCATCAAGTAGTGGACTTTTTAAATAACTCCTATATCAGGTTTGCTTTACTAGTCAATCCCACTATTTATGAATCTCAAATTTTACAATTTTGGCAAACTGCTAAAATTAAAACTTCTGAAAATGGGGAACAAAGAATTAAGGCCAAAGTGGATGGTAAACATTTGACACTTACTGAGTCATCCATAAGAAGACATCTTCATTTGGATGATTCTGATGGTATTAGTCAGTTACCAGATACTGAAATTTTTGAAAATTTACAAAGAATGGGGTATCATGCTGAGTCTAACAAACTCACTTTTCTGAAAAAGCATCTTACTCCACAATGGAGATTTTTGATTCACACAATCCTTCACTGTTTGAGCTAGAAGAAAACCTCTTGGGAGCAATTTAGTGGAAACATGGCTTCTGCTCTCATCTGCTTGGCTACAAACAGAAAATACAATTTTTCAAAACATATTTTTGAAGGATTGCTTAAAAATGTGAAAAGTGAAACAAAGTTTGTGATGTATCCAAGATTTATTGGATGCATCATTGCAAAATTAAAACATTTGTTACTTCCCACAGACTCAATTTATGAAACACCAAAACTTTCTCACAAAGTATTTTCAAACATGAGAATTGGTTTTAGAGGGGAAGATATACCACTATTTGATGAAATGTTACCACAACACCAAGAAGAACCAACACCATCAGCAGAATCACCATCATCTAGTTCTTCACATGGTTACATCTCACCAACACATCAAACATCACCAATACCATCTCCAGTACCATCAGTGATGCGTGGGTTTTGCAACCTTACAACAGGTTTTACCTCTCGAGGGATCCCAAGAGGCTTACAACCCCACCAGGCAGTGTACCTGACCGATGTAGTATAGTGTAGTGGTAAGTACGGGGGATTGATCGTTCTCCACAGGGAATAGTATTCGTTAGGTGTGAAAGACTACTCTAATTAGGTCTAAGGGTTGAGGAAGATTCTTTTTATGTTTTTATAATTTTTATGAAAGCAAGTAAAATCTCGGTTTTGAAAGAGTGGGCGGAATTAGTTGCTAGTCAACTAACCCAAATAACTACAAATGCAAATAAAATAAATAACTGAAAATAAAATGTGGTGAGAAACTTATGTGTAGAGAAATGTGTTTACTTAGATTTCCTTACTCCCTAACTATCTTTTACCGGTTAATTAGTGTGTATTAGTCGCGTGGATGACGGGTGTATTCCTTAATACCATTCGTGGGGTGGCGTACTTACTTCCCCAACTCTACAAGCTCCTACTTCACTCCTATGTCGAGCCGGCTAGGAAGCTCCTAACATGGGATCACTAGAATTCGCTTGTGCATTAAATACAACCATAAAAACCTTTAGTACGCATTTGGTTCATGTTTCTTAAGACGTTCAAGCAAGTTACCGAATAGGAAGTTAGCCAGTTTTCTTAAGCCTAACATAGATAAACAATCATCCAATACAACTAACAACACACTAATAACCAATAATCAATAGCTAGGTTTCATTAGATCTAAGCAAACACAAGATAAATTTAGCCTAACATGTTAATCAAAAGACAAGAATAAGATAAAATCAAACAACACATAGACATATTGAATGATTAATTGATAACTTATCTTCAATGTAACATGGAAGATCTCAAGGCAAAAAGCCTTGAAAAAGAAGATAAATTCGTCTTAGGGTTTTCTCCCAAAATTCCACACACTAAGCTCTCCTCTAATGACAAAAAATTAGAAAACTATATATAGATTTTTGGATCTGACGGCGTCACGTTATGGAGTGTGACGCCGTCACCTCGCCGCTTTTAGGGTTCCCGGATGACCTTCTCGACGCCGTCCCTCTTTAGCTCTTCAAAAATCCATTCTGGCTTATCAAGGCTTGACGCCGTCTAACCTTGAACGTGACGCCGTCCCTCTTTGATTTAAGCCGTGATGCCCTTGATCAAGTTAAAGCATAACGCCGTCAGAATTCACATGGTATTTTCACTGGCTTATCATGAGTAAATTTCACGTCCACCTTTTCTTGCCAAGGCATGACGCCGTCTGGGGTTAACTGTGACGCCGTCAAAGGTAACTTTCAGCCGATTTTTGAGACTTTGCCGTTTTCTTCACTTTTATGCTCCAAAAACGTCCAAAATGCCTCCTTTTCCAGATTTCTCCTCAAAAGTACCTAAAATGACAAAAGGAACGATTTAGGGCAATATTTGATCAAATAAATACGATTTAAGGCTTAAATGACCCCTTAAAAGCGGTACACTTTTCGCTTCATCAAATACCCTTACACTTGAGATTTGCTTGTCCTCAAGCAAATGCGCTTTTATTCTAATCAAAATACAAATTAGGGGTCATTTAATGCTAACATAAAAGTAATTACAACAAATAATCGTTCCACTTCAATCATAATAAGCACGGAGATTACAAACTAGCACCTCACAAGTAGTGTTTAGATACTCACATCTCTCAAGTGTCATCAAAATAAATCTCATAAATGAAAACGGATAATATCTCTCACTACCTGTCATAGCAAATAGATTACCATAGGCTTGGGAAAGGATCGAAAACCTCCTCCACTAGGCGTAAGCACCAAAGATAAACTATCAAAGAGGGCTTTTAAATGGGTTATAACGTTAGGTGTAGGGAAAAGGAAAACACGGTTTTGTTGGATACGGGATATTTTACTGGTGGCGAGTTAAAGATCTTGATCAATTACATGTACTATACAATGTTGCTAAGCCAAGACTAGACTCAATCTTAAGCTAAAAATGAAATAACAAAAACAAAAACATAAAACAAACATAAAATGAAACGGGATGGTAGTCCGTATGTTTTTTTTTTTCTATTTTTCATTTTCTCATTTTTTTGTGTTTTTCTTGATTTTTCGATTTTTTTTTTTATTTTTTTTTTTATTTTTTTTTTTTTTTGCATACACTTTTACCCTACCATCCAAAATAATACATCATAGGGAAGATGCATTCCCCTTACACTTGAACTTTTACATAACTTTACAAATACTAATCTAACGACTCGAATTAAGATAATTGAAAAACTTGGAGTACTTTTAAAACATTTAGCACATATGGGGGTAATAATGTTGTTCTTCCCCATTACTCCATTACACTAGTACTTTACCCATGAGTCCCAATCGTCCCAAAACAATATGTACAAGGATATGACTCGACTTAGCAACCATGTAATCAACTAGATAATTAACTTGGGTTTAAACAAATGTTGTAACAATAATGCACTAAAAATGAGTGCATACAAGGTAGGCTAAGGCGATTTGGGTGTACATTTAAGTGGGGTGTAACAAATTCTTCCTTTAAGTAAAATGCTTAAAGGTCGAAACGAAAAGATAGGCTCTGAGGGGTGTACTAGGGGTATCGTGTACTAAGAATGAGTACAACGCAAAGGGTGTGGGAGAATTACTTGACCAATGTAGCCAATGTAATTATAACAAAAACACAGGTGTAAAACAATGGGTTAATCCTAATGCCTCTTATCATGTAGTCAATCTAACTACACGAATGTAGTCTCACTTGTGGCCTTAGAATGGTCCTAACGCAAGTTCTAGAATCTAAGTGCTACCGGTACACACATCATACCATAAATGCTTTTCCTACCAATTCTAGGGGCGAACCTCACATATTTGGGGTGGAAATTTTTTTTTAGTGGTACGGTTTTTGTGCTAGTCATATAACTCCTATCCATGAGACGCTCATTAAGATCAAAGTTTCACTCCTAAATGTTGTAAAAAATTTTAAATTTGGCACTAAAATTGCCCTAACAGGTATTTCTCTCAGTTTTATTACACATCTACTATTAAACAAACAAAAATCAAGCGCAATTGTATTCTCAAAAATCGTACTTTTACCCTCCCCTTACACTTAAGATGAACATTGTCCCCAATGTTCAAATAACAAGATGTAAAAGCAAAAAGTAAAAGAATGAAATCAAATACTCCCCTGATTCGTTCGGTGGATAATGAAGTTACACGGTTAGATCTTCCTCCAAGGCAATGTTGAAGCTCCATGACTAATGCATCGCCAAAAGCTTGATTCAAAACATTTCCTTGTCCAAAATAACCTGTTAAACCTGAGAAAACAAACACGAAAACCTGCATAACATCGGCGGGATAAATCTATATATAAGGATATAATGCTTGTGGAATGATAATTTTGCAGATTCCTGGAGATTATAAGTTGGAGATTTTAATAAAAACTTTTTATGAAAACAAAACTTTCAAAAATTTCTGGGAATTAAATCTGACGCCGTCAGGTTATAAACCCTGACACCGTCAGAAATGACCTGACAAAAATTCTCATTTTAAGTCTCCGGAAAATTTCTGGAAAAACCTTTACCTTACTTTCTGGAAATCCTGCAAAACATCATTATGACTCGATACAAGCATTTGACTCAAACAAATACGAATATGTATGCTAATTTAATATTATTACGATTCATGTTCATTTGTGTTCTAATAAACCGATTTAGATTTCCCTTACACTTATCTTTTGCAAAATACCTTTATATGTAGTTAAGACGAAGTTAAAAACAACATAAAGCATTTTCACAATTTAGTTTTGAACATGAATCAATAAGAATAAAAATTAAACACACATACGGAAACAAATAAAATCAAACAAACAAATAAATAAACACACAAAGCAAATAAAGCTTGGGTTGCCTCCCAAGAAGCGCTTGTTTTTGTTCGAGTCATGAGCCTGACTCTACCCTTATTTAATGGATAAAGGAGAGGTTTTCCCTACACTTAGGATTAAGTGCGGGTGATAGTAGCGATACACACCAGCTCGGTAGGAGTATGCCACGTGAGGAAAGAGTGGTAGATGAATTATATGCTCAAAGGGGTGTGCTCCTTTCATCATAACCTTGCCTAGTTCACTTTGGTCAATGGGTGATTTTGAGTTTTCTCCTAAAAAGGGATCATCTTCTATCAACTTCGAGAGATTCCTAGTTGGGAATCCATCTTGACCTAATAAACCCGGTTTAAACCCATAATGTTTCTTGTGATCAATCATGAATGGGTGATGTAAGTATGAAAGGTTATGGTTCACTCCTATGTCAGCTTCCTCTCTACAAGGCTTAGAGTCTACTACCTTAATCTTAACATTACCCGGACTACATGGTTTGATGGGTGGATCGGGACCTTTTTCAATTCCTGAATTCACATCTAAAGATGGAAGATTAGGTAACGGTTTTGGTTGAGGCTCCGGTTCATCAAAAATAGGAAATCCCCTAGAACTAAGAGTAAGGTTGTGATCACTATAAGCATTCAAACCTATATCCTCTAGTTGTGTTTGGTCCAAGGGTTCTACCTCTATTGGGGTTCCTATAGTCTCTTCCACTTCTTCCGGGTAAGTCACGGGCGGTGTGTGTGCCTCAAATGATGGTAGGACTTGTGGGGCACTTGGTGGGCTTATGTTACTTACCTCATCATTCCTTACGTCAAGCTCACCTATATCCTCATCATGCGTTTTAGTAGGATCTAACCCTAACATTTTCCCAAGTATCTCAAGTGCTTCTCCAGGCATCTCAACTTCTATGTCCAAATCATACGGATCATCCTCAATATTCTGACTGCTATATTCAAACTGCCTAAAAGATTCATCATGTGTTTCTTGAGATTCGACGTCATCAATCACAAAACCTAGGTCTTTTTGATCCATGTGATCATGTTCGGCTAAATCCTCCGTCATATCAAGGTCACCTATGTGTTTGTTTTGTAATATGGCATTACATGACATCCACTTAGGTATCTCAACACTAACATATTCATCCCCAAACAAACTTGTTTCATTATCCTCGAAATTTGTGGTCAATTGACTTGTACTAACGTTTGTTGGGTTGTCTACTATATAATAATATTGGGCACACTCTTCAATAGCTTCCCATACTTTCTCAGCACTTAATTCCCTAATATCCCTGCCGGCAATATGGTAAATGTCCCTTTGGGCATGTCGGTCGACATGATTGTAAAAGATTTGAGTTAGGGACCAAAAATCGAAGTTATGATGAGGGACTTTTTGGAGTAAATATTTAAAACGAGTCCATGCATCATAGAGAGGTTCATCTTCATGTTGTTTAAACATCAAGATGTCATATGGAGAGGGTGAATTACGTGGTTGGTAGTATGGTGGATTCGCGTTCTCCATAATGGTGAACGGAAGAGTCAATGGAAATTACGAACAAACACACAAAGAAATAAGATAGACTAAAGAAAATCTAGAAAAAGAAAATAAAAATCTCACTAGAAAGGAATCTAGTGAGTAGACCTAATAGAAATAAAAATTCAACCTAAACAATAACTATTCCCCGGCAACGGCGCCAAAAACTTGATGCGTGGGTTATGCAACCTTACAACAGGTTTTACCTCTCGAGGGATCTCAAGAGGCTTACAACCCCACCAGGCAGTGTACCTGACCGATGTAGTATAGTGTAGTGGTAAGTACGGGGGATTGATCGTTCTCCACAGGGAATAGTGTTCGTTAGGTGTGAAAGACTACTCTAATTAGGTCTAAGGGTTGAGGAAGATTCTTTTTATGTTTTTATAATTTTTATGAAAGCAAGTAAAATCTCGGTTTTGAAAGAGTGGGCGGAATTAGTTGCTAGTCAACTAACCCAAATAACTACAAATGCAAATAAAATAAATAACTGAAAATAAAATGTGGTGAGAAACTTATGTGTAGAGAAATGTGTTTACTTAGATTTCCTTACTCCCTAACTATCTTTTACCGGTTAATTAGTGTGTATTAGTCGCGTGGATGACGGGTGTATTCCTTAATACCATTCGTGGGGTGGCGTACTTACTTCCCCAACTCTACAAGCTCCTACTTCACTCCTATGTCGAGCCGGCTAGGAAGCTCCTAACATGGGATCACTAGAATTCGCTTGTGCATTAAATACAACCATAAAAACCTTTAGTACGCATTTGGTTCATGTTTCTTAAGACGTTCAAGCAAGTTACCGAATAGGAAGTTAGCCAGTTTTCTTAAGCCTAACATAGATAAACAATCATCCAATACAACTAACAACACACTAATAACCAATAATCAATAGCTAGGTTTCATTAGATCTAAGCAAACACAAGATAAATTTAGCCTAACATGTTAATCAAAAGACAAGAATAAGATAAAATCAAACAACACATAGACATATTGAATGATTAATTGATAACTTATCTTCAATGTAACATGGAAGATCTCAAGGCAAAAAGCCTTGAAAAAGAAGATAAATTCGTCTTAGGGTTTTCTCCCAAAATTCCACACACTAAGCTCTCCTCTAATGACAAAAAATTAGAAAACTATATATAGATTTTTGGATCTGACGGCGTCACGTTATGGAGTGTGACGCCGTCACCTCGCCGCTTTTAGGGTTCCCGGATGACCTTCTCGACGCCGTCCCTCTTTAGCTCTTCAAAAATCCATTCTGGCTTATCAAGGCTTGACGCCGTCTAACCTTGAACGTGACGCCGTCCCTCTTTGATTTAAGCCGTGACGCCCTTGATCAAGTTAAAGCATGACGCCGTCAGAATTCACATGGTATTTTCACTGGCTTATCATGAGTAAATTTCACGTCCACCTTTTCTTGCCAAGGCATGACGCCGTCTGGGTTAACTGTGACGCCGTCAAAGGTAACTTTCAGCCGATTTTTGAGACTTTGCCGTTTTCTTCACTTTTATGCTCCAAAAACGTCCAAAATGCCTCCTTTTCCAGATTTCTCCTCAAAAGTACCTAAAATGACAAAAGGAACGATTTAGGGCAATATTTGATCAAATAAATACGATTTAAGGCTTAAATGACCCCTTAAAAGCGGTACACTTTTCGCTTCATCAATCAGCAACACCACCAACATCATCACATCATGTATCACAAACCCACTCACCTCAGAAAATGCAAGAACTAAAAGACAAGGTGAAGTTCTTAGAAGATGCTCTTAAGAGTCAAAGCAAGAAGTTTTCTGAGATCAACATCAAATTAGTCAAGAGGGTAAAGAGATTGGAGGGTGAAGTGAAGAAGCTAAAGGGTAAAAGATCTGCAAAGGTTGTTTTATCTAGTTCTTCAAAATCTGATGCTGATAGGATAGGTCACTCTTCCAAAAAGGGGAGGACGGATAGTTCTGAAGATGAAGAGGAGGCTCAATTTGAATTCCATGATGGAACTCAAGTTTATGATGAAGAGCCTGCTGGAACAGGAACTATGGGTAGAATTCAATAGGATGTTTGATCCTGAACCCAAAGATGTTCATTGGAAATTTCCCTATTATGATCCTTCAACAACATGGGAATTTCTAAGCCATAGCAATATTCATCATCTTTACACACAGAGTGGGATAGAACTCTTTATGTTGGCTGAGAAAGAGTATCCACTTAGTTATGAAGTGCTTAAAACTATGATCTCCAAGAGATTAAGATGTGACAAAGATGAAGAGAATTCAGAAATTGTTCAAAGTTTGCTGAGGAGCATATTTGAGCAATATGAAAGAAAAAGGAAGAACAGAGAGTGAAGGTTTTTGGAAGAGTTCCCTCAAATCCTCAAGGTATGTATTTTATTCATCAGAAACTTGTGTATTTTAATGGAAATAACAAGTTTAGGGGAGGATTGTTGGGAATAAAATGTTCAAAGTCAAAGAGCCTGCCAAAGATGTCAAAGAGCCTGCTAGTTGATTTTGAAGAGTATGAAGATGTTCTACCAGTACCTTCTGGGTAGAAGGTACTGCTAGTTGATGAAGAGCCTGCCAAGCTTATGTCAAGTCGATTAGATATTTTGTAATAGATATTTAGTTGAATTATTAGTCTTTGTACATTGTTATACGTTATGTAGAAGTAGTTTAGTCTTCTGTGGTGTACAGAAGAATATTATCAGAGTTGTACATTGGTAGTTGTATTTAATTGTAGGCGCTAATATAGTCAAAGTATAGTATTATATTCTACCACTTGATCTACTTGTAATAAGGTGTCCTTATCTTATAAAAGGATACCTTAGTCACACTTCATGCATGCATCTTTCACAACCATTAACCAAAACCGAACTATCTCTCAAGTAACTTAGTTACTCAATCCACAAATCCTTTTACAATCTTAGATTCAAGATTACTTTGTAATCCCGGTGATATTTAGATCATCCGTATTATTTCATCAATAATATTGAATCGTTTTGTGTTAGCCAAAGTTGTGTTCTTTGTTCATTGCATTCTCACGTTTACATAAACTCACCACCTTGTGTTCTTTTAAGTGTGTTGTAGTAGATTCCGCATGCTAAACACATTCATACATAAATATCTTAACAAACAAACCTTTCCACACTTTCGTATATTGATGCACATATTGAGGGGGAGCGAATGGACAAAAAGGATTTGGCATAGCATGAGTTCGTGACTCAGAATTTACCAATGAATTGACGAAACTTGAACTGTCATCAATCGAAAGGACATATCCTGGCCGGGTAATAATTTCAAGCTGGTCTAACCAGTGATGTAAGCGTGTCTCGAAAAGGATGTGTCTGAGTAGAGTGTACCGTTTCGAGAAACTTTCTGTGGATTTGACCAGGCCGGGTAATAATTTCAAGCTGGTCTAACCAGTGATGTAAGCGTGTCTCGAATCGGTCATGTTCACTGAAAGTTGATCAATTCAAAAAGTGCGAGCTCTACCTAACATGTGCAAATTTATAAAACTATCACTCGAGCACATGTTGAGGGGGAGCATTTGAAAAATATAAAACTCTCAAGTGTTTGCAAAAATGTGTTTCAGAATCATGAACACTTTGAGAGATTTTTCAAAAATTTGGTTTATGGCAATCGTGGAAGAATACCAAAGACCGACCATTTTAATTAATGTATGGAGTTATAAGGATGGTTAGGTTAGGCTCAAGTTCCCACGATCCCGCCAGAGCCGGAGGGATCTATCCAGGGACAATCCACTAGTTAGTGTAGAAGTCCTTAGGTATGATTAAAAAGGAGAAATGTGTATAAGGGAAGAGTGCCGACTGAGATGGAGCTAACACTGGAATAAACCCAACAAGGTGTTAGTTATGAAGTCTCGGTAAGCACTGAAGGGGTTGAAGAATGAAAAAGAATTGTAAAGATAAAGGGTGAAAAGAAATAGCCCTCCTTACAACTTAGGCAGAAACCGGGTCAATTCATATGCTGTCAGAATCACTTAGTTGATTGCTGGCATTGAAGACAAAGTATCATGGACCCAGTGATACGCTGCACAACCCTCCCTAGCCACTCAAGGTCCCTCAAAGGACTCTTGTTTCACTTGTCACGGAGATCAATACATTTCTATCGTCTCTCTCACTCCGAGTTAGATGATATTGAAAAGGTGGCAGTCCTCTCCAGCCTCCGATCACCAAATCAAAACGCACAATTGAGTCTAGAGCCACGAGATGCATAATAAGATCTCATAGGGACACGAATTATTTCTACACTGGGTGTTCAACAATAAGGACACCAGTTGTAAACTTAAGAGTCCTACGCAGATCTTAGCAATCTGCCAGAACATTTATGAGGGAATTTACAAATGTAATTCTCAATGATTGAATGGAAATTCCTGCCAGGGTCAACATCAAGCAGCCCTGAAAGCAGGTCACTTCGGTAATTCTTTATGGATTACGCTTAGTGGTCACGGCAGTTTCAAACGGTCTACAGTCGTGGAGTGATCTCCAGCGACTCACTTAATCGTTGATGTGCTACGGTTCGATCTTAAAAAGCCCTCTGTGGGTTTTCGATTAGGAACGGTCTTGGTAAGGATTAGAGAGAGTTTTCACACTATGCTGTTAACAATCTCGAAGTCCGAACCTGTAAGTACCGGTCGATTTGTTGCTAACTGTCGTATGCAGGAACTTCTGGCGATTGTAGCTGTGGAATGCTGTAGCTGGTTGCTGTTGTAGCTGGTTGCAGAAAAGATGCCAATCCTCTACCACGTGCTCACACTACATCATCATTGTAACTCAACAAAGTCATGATCAACCTAAAAGACCTTTAACACGGCTTCTGCAAACTCTGATGATAAAGATCATGACACCAAATAGTGTGAGCATGTCGGCTCGAAGATTATCACGTCACATGGAGACATACTACCGAAAGATGACTTAAAGACAAATGTTGGATGATAAATTCGAAGAATACTCAAAGATCATCCAAGATAGAAGAACGGTCATCAAAAGATCACTGCTAAAGGCACAAAGATACAAGACGTTGAAGAATCGAAGACTACGAGCTATGAAGTCAAGATCCAAAGATAAAATGCTAGAATTCAAGTTATTATTTCCGGGGTGACCTCCCTTAGGGGGAGATTGTTAGGAATATAAATATTCATATGAAGGTTCGGTCACCCCGAGTATCTATTTAGCATTTACATAGCTCGTAGGCTTATTTATATTAGCGTAGTAATATTAGTATTAGTATCAATAGTATTAGTCGTATTTATATTTGTGGAGTGGGTCGGGGCTTTCCCCACTGTCAGCTCACTCCACAGCCCACTAGGGGCACAATATGTAGTAAGTATATATACCCCTTCCCACACTTGGGAAGGGTTGGAACTCTTGTCACAATTTCACATAGTAATCTAATAGATCCAGATTTTCTCTCAAGAGTCTCCCTCTCTCTCTCTCTAACTTCTCTCTAAACCCAACCATGGATCTAATCTTCCATGAACCAAGACCACCCGAATCATCCACACAATCAAGAAGGTTATATCCTACAATAGCTCTGATGCCAATTGTGGAAAACTAGAAGAGGGGTTGAATAGTTTTTAACCGTTTTAAAATTAATTTGCTTTGAGACTTATAGTGATTTCAAGTTAATGCATACACACAATCAATATAAGTAATGTAAGTAAGAAAAAGAACAATAAAACCACAACACGGAGATTTATAGTGGTTCGGCTACAAGGACTCTTTTCCTTGCCCTACTCCACTCTTCGAGCCTCTAACTCGAGAGTTTTTCTTCACTAAGAAACAAGCTCCCTTCTTGGCGGAGAAAACCTTTACACACGTCGCTTACACCTTTTTCCGGTACTAAGCTAAATACCGGGTTCTAGTTCAAGGTAGAACCAACCTGACGTCACCTATACAATTTCCAATACTAAACTAGATGTCGAGTTCTTTACAAGGGTTCAACCACTCCCGACACTTTATGTGTTTTGAGGACTAAAACACTAACCGATCACTACTGAATGAATGGTATAACAATGATGTGTGAACTACTAACAGATCACACAGTAACTACTCTAATAGGATAGCAACAGTTTGTTGATCCTTGATGCTTGATCTCTTTGCTACAAAAGGAAGATCACTAAGAATGAAATGAATGGATTAGTAATGTGTAAATAAGAGAATATGACTTTATGCTATGTAAGTGATGGTTGTCCTTGAATGATCAGCTTGCTATTTATAGGCAAAACTGATCAGACAACTGACGGATTTGGCGGACCCAAATAATTGGTTCCGCCCTTGTACTGGTTTGGTTCCGCGGGAACATGCCAGCTAAGGGTTTTCCAAATCTTACTATATCTTGTCTAGTCTTATCAAGATCTTACAAAGTCAACTCTTTAGCTTCAAGATCTTTTCAAAATATATTGTAAAGTCAACTAAGATTTCCTAATGAGGTATGCCATGATGTCATGTGTATTTCTATTTTTAAGAAATAAAAATAAACATGAAAATGTATATATGTATGCAATGTGTAATTCCTAGTGATCATGTGATATGTAAATGTGTTTTTAAAAGGCTTGTTACTAAAATGTAAAAGACTTTAACATATATTTATGCTTTGCTAAAGATAAACCTTATAATTGTTATTAACAAAATAAAGCAAAGATCGTAAAATATAAATAGCGTTTTTAGGACGATATTTGTATTAACATACTCTTTCATATTCTTTTCTAGGTAAAACATTATAAAGCATCATTATTTTTGGCAATCAATTTCTTTTGCTCATCACTATGACGAGTAAGAGAAATATCCTCATCCCGACCGCTTGATATATCCTTAATTATGGGTTTATGGTCATCTTCTACAATAATGTACTATAGATCTATATCCTTTGACTTCACATAAGTTTCAAAGCGGTTTTTCCAATATATAAAACTATTTGGTTCAAATAGTGGCGGTCTTGGCATAGATTGCCCTTCTTTGAAATTTTCAAAATCCATGGATCGTTTCAAGTTTTAAAATACAATATATTTTAAAGATCTTGAGTAACGTAGCTCCTGATGCCAATTGTGGAAAACTAGAAGGGGGTTGAATAGTTTTTACCGTTTTTAACTTAATGCAAATAATCAAACAATATAAGTAAAGCAAGTAAGGAAAGAAACAATCAAACCACAACACGGATGTTTATAGTGGTTCGGTCTACAAGGACTCTCTTCCTTGCCCTACTCCACTCCTCGAGCCTCTAACTCGAGAGTTTTTCTTCACTAAGAAACAAGCTCCCTTCTCGGCGGAGAAAACCTTTATACACGTCGCTTACACTTTTTCCGGTACAAAGCTAAATACCGAGTTCTAGTTCGAGGTAGAACCAACCTAACGTCGCTTACACTTTTTCCGGTACTAAGCTAGATACCGAGTTATTTTACAATGGCACAACCACTCCCGACACTCTACGTATTTTAAGGACTAAAATATTAATCGATCACTACTGAAGTGTATGAATGTTTGGTACTACAATGATGTGTGAATAAACAACTAAATCACACAGTGACTACTCTAACAAGTCTTGCAACGGTATGTTGAAGCTTGTGATGCTTTGATCTCTTTGCTACAAAAGAAAGATCACTAAGAATGAAATATGAATGGGTTAGTAATGAAAGAATGTATGCTAATGTTTATGCTTATGAGTGAACATGTATGAGCAGCTTGCTATTTATAGGCAAACTGCTCAAACAACCTACGGATTTGGCGGATCCAAATCCAGGGGTCCGTCCCTTATGGGTTTTGGTTCCGCCAGAGCCTGACAGAATGTCTTTCAAAATCTTTCCAAATCTTGCCAAAGGCAGGACTTATCCACACCCCCCCAAAATCCGAAATCCACACCCCCCCCATTTTTTTCATTTTTTTTTTATTTTTTTATTATTTTTTTATTTTTATAATTTTATTTACATCAAAACGCTATAAACCTGAAAGTGCGGAACAGAAATACGAAACAAAAACTGACAAAAACTATAAAACTGTCAGAAATACGAAACAAAAACTGACAAAAAACTAGAAACAACTGTCCCAAAAAAGAATCTTTGACCAAATAGTGCCCACACCCCCCCCCCCCCTGATTTGACATCCTAGGGGGGGTTTCTATACAAGTGGCCCTTGCCAAAATATTACCAATTTCAATTCTTTGCTTGAAGATATTTTCATGATATTCTCTAAATCTTCAAGATATCTTAAAGATATCCAAATGATGTCATGTACATATTTCCATTTTTAGAATAAAAATGTAAACATGTAAATGTATATATGTATGTCCTATGTATATTCTAGTGATGAATGTAGCATGTTATGATGAGTTTTAAAAGCTTATTACTATAAATGTAAAAGACTTTAACTTATATTTATGCTTTGCTAAAGATAAAGTTTATAATTGTCATTAACAAAATATAGCAAAGATCGTAAAATATAAATAACGTTTTTAGGACGATATTTGTATTAACACATATAAATATAAAAAATTAAAGTGAAAGGTATTTATGTAACTAATCAACCAAAAGCTCATGTTTCTTTTAGAAGTACCTAATAACTAGCTTCTCTTTTAAATGTTTATGAAAGGTTCTACATCAAACATAAGGTAGCTTATTTTAAAAGTTCAAGCTCATATAAGCTCTTAGAAGCTCTGTGCCAGAGATACCTCAAAGTGTGTGCTAAATGTTTAAATTTTGTGTAAGCTAAGTATGTATGTTTCCTGGAAAGAAAAAAAAAAAGATCTGGCCTTTACATATTGGAAGTATATTAATCAAAGCATAAGGTCTCATGGGAAATAACATATCCCTAACACAATCAGTCATTATGGTTGTTGACTTAGGGTGTTTTGAATGCAGATTTTTCGAGTCCAAAGATTGTCTCTTGAACAACTGAATATGGCGACTATTTTATTGCTTACGAGCGTTTAGTGTCCGTACGCTTTGGTTGATTGCCAGAAAGTTGGCTACGTCACGTCAGTTGTATGAGTAATGTAAGTTCGTCCTTGGTACAATAGTGTGCACCATGTTCTGTATGATTTTGGTTATACTAGGTATTGTCTTAAAGTTGACTTATAACATTCAATACATGTAATGTGACTGAATCGTATTCACTACATCATATCACAAAGTGAAAATCCATAGATGATCAACCCAAACATCCGAAGTAACAATAGTAAGACAAAAAAGAATGCCAAAGATAAGGATAAGACTTACACTCAGTTCTAGAGTTTTAAGTGAATAGAAATGGAAAAAAATAGGAAAGGAAAAGAAAGGGAAAAGGAAACGAAGTGTTAGTTGATAAGTTAATGAGGAGGAAAGAAAAAGGAAAATAATAATAAATGATATTCTTGAGTGAGATGAAAAGTAAAATAATTTGTTCAAATTACATGTATACCCTTTAGTTGTTAATGTTAATTCTTTTAAAAAGGGTATATCAGTCTTTACACCACATATGTTTCCCTTTCCTTCCTTCCAAAAATGAGAGGAATATTTTCTTAACAAAACTTCCTCTTATTTTCCTTTCCGCTTTTAAAAAAAACTGAAGAACACAATAAACTTTCTATTTCCTTTCCTTTTCTCTCATATTTTAACTCGAGAACTGAGTGTTAGAGTAATGATAGACAGACCTAACTCATATAAGGTCAAGCTAAACCCGACAAGATTGTGAGCAAAATGATATCACACCGGGATTTACAAAATCACTATAACCAAAAGTCTATGCATTAATAAACCTTCAAAGATGTGTACTTAAACAGAACATAATACGGAAAACGTAAACAAAATCTGACATTTCCAAGTGAGTTACCGGTCTTACTTTCATGCATATCTCTATACATGATCATGAAACGCAGCAAGAAAAAAGAAGCAAAATAAATGACAAAACCAAGTTTTTGGCCATTAGTTTTTGACCTCATCAGTCATTAACTTATCTAGCACCACATTAAGATCAACTGTCTGTCCAGTCTCAGTCAACTTCTTAACCGTTTCCCTCACCATATCTTTTGGAAATCCCATAATACTCACCTTATCAACCACATCTTCAGTCGGATCCTTCTTCACGCAGCTACTTGTAGAGCCAGATGCACCAGCAACCGCTGAACCAGCAACACATGCCTGAGGGACCTGTGGTGCACTACATGATGATGCCACATTCTGGCTAGAAGGATCTGAATTAGGCCTACTCAGTTGTTGCTGCTCTTGCCCATAAGAGGGTCCTTGTAAATAAAGCGGTTCATCAAGAAGCTGAGGCAATGGTGGTGCGGACATAGTGAGCTGAGGCTGCTGATGTGGCTGTAGATGTAGCTGTGGAAGCTCATACGGGTTACCAGATGGTTGAAAGTAAGAATCATCAAACGGGTTAGTAGTCGAGGTAACCTGTCGCAAACATCCCATATGGCCCAAGATTTGGGTTTCTGGTCGTTGGTCAACTTTTAATGCTGAGAGTTGTAATCGGGCCTCAAGTAGTTCATGTTTATTCTTTACTTCTTTAACTGTATTCTCAATCTGCCATAACTTAGCAAATGTTGCTAATTGGTTATTCCCGATAGTTGCTTTTAAATCATTAACCGAACTTTCTAGCTGGAGAGATTTATTCTCCATCTGTGTAAGTCTTGCATTGACACCTTGCAAGATAGTCGTTAGACTGTCAGCGTGTTTCTTCATTGCTTGGTCAATATCCGAGATCAAAGCAGTTGCATTGTACGCATTGTTCCCCATATCACTGTTTTTATTGTTCCCCATATCACTGTTTTTAATAGTTTTCATAATAAAAAACAAAATTACACATACAAAGAAAAAAAAGTTAAAACATGTGCTTTTAAACATGAGCTTTGAACATCTAAAGTATATAAGAACAATAATATGCATATTCAAATAGTGAACTGCAACACTTTTTATGTAAAATTTGGTTGAAGTGAGACCTCAGTTTCTATATTTAAAGCTATGTCAAACAGAAGCATCTGGGCTGCTGGCCGAGACACCAAAGCCCAAGGCATCAGCAACTTAGCCCATAACACTCATGGCCCAATTCACATTAGAAGCACAACAGCCAAGAAGCTAATAGAAATCTACACACGAATTCTATTGTTGAATGCGCTTGAAATTAATCGTGTAACATCATGATCAAAGTAACATAAACAAGACTTGAACTCACGGATATAACTTTGACATAATTACTAATTCGTGACTCTAAGATTAACTAATACCAACTATAGTTGATGCCGTACGCTTGTCAATAGCGTACCATGCATCAACCATAAGTTGTAGCCGAGTTCCCATGCTTATTGCCATTAACAAAAACAAATCTTTGATAGGTTTCTAGCAACTAAAAAAAGTCATCTCCCACGTAATGACATGAACTATTAACAGTTGATACAACCACATAATATATTTTTTACTTGGACGAATTGAAAAAAGAATACCTCGAATATAGGTTAGACCCGACGTTCCCTTTGTTCTTGTTTCTATTGCCCTAAACTTTTATGAAACAAATATTATTGGTTTTGATAGGTTTTTATTAGAGGATTTACGTGAGATTCGCAACAACCTAATTGTAATCCAAATCTACTTCCATTTTGCAATAAGATTTCTCCTAGGATTGTGAATTGTGTTAATTTTGCAATTTCACCCCTACCATTTATTTAAAAAGGCAGTTTGTACACTTAAAATAAGAAGTTACAAGATCTTTTTTATATCTTCACTATATAAGATACCAACTTTAAAAAGTTGTAACATAGGAAATGATAAATATTTGCCACAGTTATTTAGTAACCGTGCTAGATCCAAAACCTATTAGATGATAAATATGGCTAAACCATGGGTTTGGGTCCATTAAAATTTCATGTTATGTGTGCTCTATCTCTATGTGTAACGTAACTTGGCTAATAATAGAATAAACCTATAAGTTTTTCATTATTTAATATGAAAAAAACACAACTCAAATAAATAACCAACATTAATATTAAAAACATCATAATCATAAGTACAATACTCTTCAAACTTAAAACTAAAAACAAACATGCATGACTCGAACTCAAAACATTAAAAATAAACTCCATTACATTACAACATATAAAAACTTAAGTACTCCTTGTACCACGTCCTTCTTTCACACCAACACCAGCACCAGCACCACCATGAACCTGACCCTCAGAGCCAATATCATGAGCCTTATCCTGAATAGTCTGACCAACATCCTTAGTCTTCTGCCCAGTGTACTCAACCACATCTTGCAGCCTTCTTTTAGCAGCCTCAACTTGTTCAGGGACCGTCCCAGTCACCTGTCTCAAACTATTAACCAAAAAAGACAAGGAACTTAGTCCTGTCAGCCCGAATGTCCCCGAAGTCAGAAACCCGGCCACTGCTAAACCAACGGCCAGGATCGCGGGGACAAGTATCGGGCTGAAGATAATAAAAACTGGGGTAGCTATAGCTAACCCTATCATGGTCCCGACAAGGGTTATACCCGCCAAACCAAGTAGGGCCCCACCGACAGGAAGCAAAGCCATGACAGCCAACACTTTGCTCTTTGAAGGACCGTTGGTTCCATGTTGTTGGTTCCACTTGTCGCCAGTGTGTTGTTCGAACCTGTGTGGTTGTCCCATGGTGTGGACTTGGACTTGGTGCGGGTGACGATCGTGAGTTCCAGTTGTAGCCATTTTTTGTGTGTGTTTTTTTCGTATGAGAGTTGAGAAATAGTGTGTGTGATATGAAGGTGGTGAGTGACGGTGGTTATAAAGGGAAAATGTGGATGTATTATATGACACGTGTACATAGACGTGGAGAAATAAGCTTGCATGAAGCACAAGTTTCATTGTATTTTTGGACCTTGTTTACTTTGTGACGAAGAGAATCCCATGGGGTCTTCTAACCTTTTATAAACCTTTATAAATTTCAGTTTTCATGGTGACATATATATTAGACTATTTGTCGATCTTGAGGTTAAAGCACCTAGCTAAAATTGAACCATCTTAGAGTGGAGGGAGTGGTTACCACATCATCAAAGTTTGTCAAATTTTTACATCATCAATATCAAATAAAAACCCTCCAACTCACACTTTACCAATTCACCCCAATTTTCACCAATTTGGTTGCGGCGGTTTCACCAATTTGCCACATCACTTTTTTTTTTTTTTTAATACATAAAATCCAACAAAAAGTATATAAAATTAAAACATAACATTTTATTAATAACAAAAAAAAAAAAAAAAAAAAAAAAAAAAAAAAAAACATTACATAATACTTAATGCATTACATTAATAAAAGTCCACATAATAAAAACATAAAACATTAAACCGAAAATCTAAAAATAAATTTATGTATGTATGTGAAATAGTTTTTTGGGAAAGAAGATATGTGAAATGGTTGATTTGGGAAGAAGAAAAGTGTATGTATATATAGTTAAAAAATAAAGGAATTTTTTTTTTTTTTTTTTTTTTTTTTTTAACAAAAATGGCCAACGGCCAAAAATTTAAATATTTGACCGTTGAGGGGCCCCACAACCATGAAATGTAGCTCTTTCTCACTCGGCAAAGTTAACCGAATGGACCCTTAACCGAAGTTTGCCGAATGGCTTGCGGCGGTGTTACCGACGTTTGCCGAAGTTTGCCGAGTCCTAACCGACTCCACTCCCTCCACTCTTAGGTTCTTTATTCTCTTTTTCTAACAAAAATTCATTTTGGTTATAGATAGATTTAATGCAACAATTGAATTTACGTAAACTTATAAAATGTTGGAATATATGAATCATAACCCAACATATAAACATATAACCAAAACACATCAAAGCATATAGCAGCGGAATAAGGATCTATTATACATGTAATTAATTAACTAAAATAAAAGTAATGCGTACCTTTGTGGTTTCTAGCCAAACAAGAAACCGAGTGATCAAGAACAAGATAAACCCTAGGTTAGGGTTTAAAGATGGATCGACTAGTGTATTAGTCGAATGGGGAAAAGTCACACAAGCTAAAGCAAGCTTGTACTCCGTTCTTGTACACACGTATTATTAGCGTCTCAATGTGAAAAGCTAGGTTGTAATTCACAAACACAACCCTAACTTGTATTGTTAACAAAATCGATCCACCCAAGGAGTTTGGGAGATGAAACCGATCGGCCACAAGGAGAGGGAGGAGAAGAGAGATTTAGGGTTTGCTTGGAATTAAGATTAGGGAATTACAAATACAAGGGGTTTGTATTTATAGGCACCCTAAATCTTTTCCTCCAAGTTAGGGCAACCAATCCCACCTCCATATGGATGGATCGGCCGAATAAGCTAGCCCAAGGGATTTCTAGAATCTTCTTGGCTAGTTATTTCATTCTTAGTCCCTTAAGTTAATATTTAACGTCTGTTATCCAAACTTCGTTAAATACTAACGACCGTTAAGTGTTTGTTTGTGAAATGAATAATTAAATCATAACTTAATATATTAATTATTCAAACCATTGAAACTCATACGTAATGTGTGCAATCCCGAAGTCTCGTGTTCGAAACTGGTCATACGTATATTAATTTATATCCTTAACTTTAACATAAAATTCGTTGGTTTATTGATAATAGCAACATATGTGAGTTTTTACCATATATTGAGACAATAAGTTTTTGACTAACATGGATGAAATGTTTATTACTATGATGTATTCTGTCTTTCAACTGTAATCTATACTATGGATGTGGATATGAAAGCAAATATGGTTGAGAATAGGTGCTTGATCTATAATAAATACGTGGACAAGATTGAACAAATGTCATATACTTTATGTTTTACATGTGCTATTATAACAAAGTTATCATTATCATTATCAATATATTAAAACATGAGAATTTTGCTGCAGTTGTCGCTACAGTAACGTACAGTGCATAACAGTGCGTAACAGTAACATATTACTGGGCCATAAGTTGCAGCCCAGTCCATAGCAGCATAGAAGCAGCCCAGTCCATTGCAAATCCAACTCAATACAAACATCAAAACAGCCTAATAAAAACCAAATGACACAACAATTCGACACTGCCACATGATCATTCTCAACGCCAAAATCCAAAAATCAACACAAACCTCAAAAGAATCTATTCTGTATATCCACTACTCGCCGTGACTCGCCGTGAGTCACGGCTCGACTATATCTCAACTGCCGAGACAGTGAACAACCAAACGGCCCAACTCAATATCAAACTCAAATGAGTCAACGAGAAGAGAGGGAGGAGAGGGTTTTCCACACGAGAGTTTCACCATTTTTATAACCATTTTTATTGATAAAACATAACTAATTTTTCGGATTAAATAATTAAATAAATAAAATTTTTTGAAACTTAGGTTTGATAATATTTAAGAAAAACATGAAATAGAGGCGCGTGAGGTGGGTTTACCGAAGGAGAAGAGGCGGTGTGAGGCTGTGGTGGTGGCGGTGGTGTTGGCAGTGGCGGTGGTGGCGCGTGACGGAGTTGTGGTGGGAGCCGTGAGCTCAAACACTCCAGAAGTGAATAAATATGGCCGATCTAACGATTCGGCAAACAAAATGACTCGACGGAAAATTTTCCGGTGGCCGGAAAATATGGAGGTGGCCGGACAGGGGAACGCCGGCAACCTAGAGAGAGAGAGAAAAAGAGTGAATAATGAATGATATTTTTATTATTTTTGGGCTATTTATATTTTTGAGGGAGGGGTGTAAATGAAAATTGAAATGTGAGGGTGGTGTAATGAAAATATGAGGTGGAGGGACAAATGTTGCCAATGTGGTTAAACTTTTACAATAAATACTGCGGGACCCATTTGACATACCAAACGGACTCGAAAATTAATGAAACTTGCGCCATTGTTCACGAAATAATTTTTCCAATAAAAACGAGTATAAATATACAATATTTTCAAAAATAAATATTTTTGACAAATACGATACGTTTTGTGTAAAAAACTTTATTTGAAAAAAAATTAATTTTTTTTTTTTTTTTTTTTTTTAATTATATTTCAAAAACTTTCTTTTTCAAATTTTTTTTTTCAAAAATCTTTTTTCTAAAATTTTTTTTCGAAAAAATAATTTAGTCTTTAATGACTAACTTTCAAACAAAACTTGGCACCGCACTCCCGCAGCAACGCGCGGGTTTCTCAGCTCGTTATAGTTAGGTGAGAGTTAAAAAAGTTATTATTGATGGAAAAAGGTACGAGTATATATTTATTTCTTTATCTCAATGGTGAAAAGAGCATCGAGATGAAATCAATGTTTTGAAAATATGTTACCAAAAGTTGTAAAATGCCGTTTATTACTATGGAGCAAAGATTTCACAACAGATCACACAATATAATTCACAATAGGATAATTGTTAATTACTGTATAGACTTACTTGTGAAGTTTGGAAGGCCATTTATCGTCTAACAGACCAAAGCTTATAAGGTGCCGTTTCTTTTTTACTAAATGGGGAGAGAAGATGGGTTCCACAAATTTAATATTGTTTTTTTCTCTTTTGGGCCCACAAATTTCCCTTAATTCATCTATATCCACAAGGCAAAAAAAAAACTTCCTCCCCAATAAGAGGCTAAATCAGACGTGGACCCACATTGGGACCCACCTTCTCTCCCTATATAGAAAAAATAAACAGCCCCTTATAAGTGGGCTTAGGCAAAGTATCTTGTTGTCTACAAGTGGCGGACCTAGCCGAAAAACTAAGGTGGTTCCTCGACTTAGTCAAGACGAAAAAATCAACTGGTCAATTAAATTACGGTCGGATCGGGTTGGGTCGGGTCTAATTTGACGTAACTATTAATATAACAAAACGTCATCTACATATGAATGAAAAAAGGTTAAAGTGATTACAACCGAGTCTTTTTTAGCTTTCATAGCTTGAAACGGTTCATGCTTTGAATAGTTAACAAATTACACCAGTTAGCATGTTTCTCAATACACGAAACTAAACAAAAGTCATTAATTTTGATATGATTTTGGCAGAAAAATTAATACATGGCCAAATTAGTAGCTTGTAGTTTTCTTACTAAACATTGAATATGAGATTTTGTAGCAGAATTATACGGAGCATATGGTTGCAATTGGAACGTTTATTTACCAAACAAAAAAAAAAAAAAAAAAAAAGAGAGTGTGATATTCAATGCTCTAAATTATTTCAAGTAAATACTTCTGCACTTATGGCTTTTGGTGAAGGGTATTAAGATAGAACTATGGATAAGGTGGAGGGGCTAAATGTAACTTTCAATAAAACTAAGAATAATGTAGTACTGTAGTAATCTGTATTACTGTAGTAATTTAAAGGTGATGTTGACAGTACCCTCTCTTAGGGAGGGTGTGTTGACTTTGACCGGCTGCCGCCGCTTGTACTGTCTTCTTTAAAACTTGTACATTTTGACTAAAGTAGGTGGACCCCCCATGATAGGGAGGGTCCGGTCAGTAGTACCCTAATTTAATACGTACTATCTTGGTTGTTGGGTCATCTCTTTTAAAAAAAACAGAGAGTAAATTGCAAAAATAGTCCCTAAAGTTTGGCTAAATTGTAAGTTTTATCTCAAATGTTTGAAAAGTGCAAGGATCATCTTGTGGGAAAACTTTGGGGGAAAAATCGTCCCTGACCAACATCAAATGACTAAAATACCATTGTCTTCTTCTTTTTCTATATTTCTTTTCAGTTTCTTACACAAATGGTCCTTTTGTTTCGTCAGGTTTTACAAATTTAGTCTTATTTTTTTTTTAATTATTTATTTAACTATTAATATTAGTATTATTTTTTTATACATTTTCGTCCGTATTTCTTATGTTTTTGTCCGTTTTTCTTATGTTTTTTCCGTTTTCATATGTTTTTATCCGTTTTCTTACGTTTTTGTCAGTTTTTCTTACGTTTTTTCCGTTTTCGTCCGTTATTCTTACGTTTTTTTCGTTTTCATACGTTTTTGTCCGTTTTTATACGTTTTCGCCCGTTTTCATACTTCTTTATACGTTTTTTTTCCGTTTTTCTTAAGTTTTTGTCCGTTATTATCCGTTTTTATACGTTTTCGCCCATTTTCTTACGCTTTCATCAATTTTTATCGTTTTCGGCCGTTTTTCTTACGTTTTTGTCCGTTTTATCTGTTTTTGTTCGTTTTCTTGCGTTTTTGTACGTTTTCTTACATTTTTTCCCGTTTTCATAAGTATTTATCCGTTTTTATACATTTTCGCCCATTTTCTTACGCTTTCATCCATTTTTATACGTTTTCGCCTGTTTTCTTACATTTTTGTCCGTTTTTATCCGTGTTTCTTATGTTTTTGTCAGCTTATCTTATGTTTTTTCTGTTTTCATACGTTTTTGTTCGTTTTTATACATTTTCGCCCCGTTTTCTTACGTTTTCATCCATTTAATTTCGTTTTTCTTACGTTTGTCCGTTTTATCCGTTTTTGTCCGTTTTTCTTACATTTTTGTCCGTTTTTATTTGTTTTTATACGTTTTCGCCCATTTTTTGGTCCAATTTTATACGTTTTCGTCCATTTTTCTTACGTTTTTATACGTACCAAAACGGATAAAATGGACAAGAAGTATAAAAACTGATAAAAACATATAAAAACGGATGAAAGCATTAGAAAACGGGCGAAAACGTATAAAAAATGATAAATATGCATGAAAACATATAAAAATGAACAAAAACATAAAAAAACAGACAGAAACGGATAAAAATGGACTAAAACTCAAGAAAACGGACAAAAACGCATAAAAACGGATTAAAACGTAAGAAAACGGAAAAAAAAGTATAAAAACCAAAAAAAACATATGAAAACGGAAAAGACATAAGAAAAGCTGACAAAAACGTAAGAAAAAACGACAAAAACGGACAAAAACTTAAGAAAACGGGCGAAAGCGTATAAAAACAGATGAAACGTATGAAAACGGAAAAAAAAAAAGAAAAACGGACAAAAACAAAAGAAGAATGGACAGAAACGTATAAAAACATTAGAAAAACGGGCGAAAACGATAAAAACGGATGAAAGCGTAAGAAAAACGGATGCAAACGTAAGAAAATAGACGAAAACGTATAAAAACGAACAAAAACGTATGAAAAGGGAAAAAAAACGTAAGAAAAACGGACAAAAACGTATGAAAAATGGATGAAAACGTATGAAAATGAAAATGGAAAAAACATAAGAAAAACGGACAAAAAATTAAGAAAAACGGACGAAAACGTATTAAAAAAATAATACTAATATTAATAGTTAAATAAATAATTTAAAAAAAAACAGGGCTGAACTTGTAATACCTTGCGAAACACAAGGACCATTTGTGTAAAAAACTGAAAAGAAATATAGAAAAAGAAGAAAACAAGGTTATTTTAGTCATTTGATGTTGGTCAGGGACGATTTTTGCCCCAAAGGTTTCTCACATGGACGATCCTTGCACTTTCCAAATATTTGGGACGAAACTTGCAATTTGGCCAAACTTTAGGGACGATTTTTGCAATTTATTCAAAAACAGAGACCTCCAAGCCTCCATAACAGATCGAACCTGAGCTATGCTTTCTATTGTTGGTTTCTTGTTTTTTTGTTTCTTCCTTCTTATTTTGAGCCTAAGGTGGTTCCCGACCTAGTTCCAAGGTAGTTCCTAATTTTTCTCTATACATAGCTTCTAAATGGTCTCGATCTCTAAGGTGGTTCCCGGGAACCACCTTGTTACACTGTAGGTCCGCCCCTGTTATCTACTATAATTACAGTATGTCAAGATGTCTCTTGCATCCTAAAACTAGTATCATCTTGTGAGTGTTAATGATTCCTTATCAATAATTTATTTAGAAAGAACAAAAAACTTAACAAGAGAAAAGGAAGAATGACTACTTTTTCATGACATAACCTTCCAAGTTGAACCTTATTAGTGATAAAAGCAAATGTTTCCTCCTACTTTCTCTTTGTACATACATGTATGTCTATCACCATGAAATTGAAAGAAAGATTCATAAGAATCACTCTCATAAAAATTACATAGATATAACAAGTATATGAACTCAAGACTATAATATATCTAAAAATTACATAGATATAACACCAAGTAAAGTTACTGATTTTAGACCTATTGCATGTTGTAATTGTTGGTCCATGAAATTGAGTAAAACAATAACAGATTCATTGATAATGAACAGTTGTTACAAAGATTACTCAAAACCCACTAGACTACATGATAACATCTTCAACTTCTTAAAGGGGATACTTTCGGTAAATATCCCCTTTGGGTGACAAATAAACTCTCATTGATCCAAGCTATGCTTGATGATTCAATGAGAGGATGTTCCTATCAACTAATACACTTTGTGTATATTTTTGTTTGTTTAGGAAAACATACTATCTCTATTACAACAGACACAATATATACAGGTAACTAAACAAAGACATGTGGGGTAGGTATGAGTTGACATCCACTTGGTGTGAGTTGTCATCCACCAAGTGGTCCCTCTTCTTCTTCCTCTTTTGTCTTTGTCTGACTTCTATCTTTTCTTGTAGAAGTTCGCGCCCATATTTATCAGTCTGCTTGTAGAGATAGTATCTTCAGGGTCACTGAGACATTTGTCAATTCTCAGTGATACTGGAGTTGTTTGTAGCTCGTATACTTTACTCACTGACACCGTATCAGTAAGTAAAGTGTTTCTTCAACAACGAGCTTTGTACAACACTCACTGATTTCTTTATCAGTGAGTAACCCACTATTTTATCAGTGAGTTAGGCTATTTTATGTTCAAATCTTGTCAGGGTACTTGGGTCAAATTCTTGACCCAACAATCTCCCCCTATTTGAATATACAAATAGCCCAGGTTCAAACCTGCTTGTTCAGGGACTTGGGTTTAGTTCCTGAGGTTCGGGGTTCAGGGACTTGGGGTTAGTTCCTGAGGTTCCAGGGACTTGGGTTTAGTTCCTGAGGTTTCAGAGAGTAGGGGTTCAATGGGTCCAATGACCGGTTCAGTGATTGGGTTCAGGGTTCATGGGGTCCTGAGGATTCACTTTGACAAGTTCATTGTTTGTCTCACTGAGAGGGTTCAGGGACTGGGGTTTAAGTATTTGTCTCACTAAGGGTTCAGGGACTGGGGTTTCAGTCACCAAAGGGGGATTCAGTGACCTGGGTTTTAGTCACTGAGTTCAGTCACCAGAGAAAGTTCAGGGTCTTGGTCTGAGGTTCAGTGACCTGGGTTTTAGTCACTGAGTTCAGGGACTTGGGTTAAGTTCAGTGACCTGGGTTTTAGTCACTAAGGGTTCAGTCACCTGGTGATGGGGTTAGTTTTCAGTGACCTGATGTACTGATATTCACCCCAGTATTCTCAAACTCTATAACACCCTGAGGCTTATTCCAGTTCCCTGATGAGAACTTTTTTCACTACCACCTCCCGAGTTACAAATAACACCCTCTGAGTTGCCACCTTTCAGCCTGAGAAACCAACACTGAACTGATTCTGTCACTATTATCAGTGACTATCAACTCCTTGTTTTTTTTTTGTTTCTCAGTCCCTGATTTTTCAGGGTATCTGATTCTAACCCAATTCACACAACTCTCAGCTACACCATATTACTGGCACAATTATCACACTTCCTGAGTTGCAATCTACTCATTTGAAAGACTCTTTCAGACGTGCAACAGCTCAGTCCGAAAACCATCCTCACATAATCTTTATCACATTCTTACATCAGTCTCAACATTCTCAGGTTAAACACGAAAATACCAACCTCCCATCTTTAATCCCATGCCAACGACAATATCACAACTAGTACACTATCTGAGTCATTTTGACTTCACACGAATCAACAACCTATAATCCATAGCACCTGAAATTTCCTTCATCACAACACTACAATACTCCTAACAACACTTTTATTGAACAGACCCATATCACTGATTCAGTGAGCATTTAGATTAGGATCTTGGTTCGAAGCCCTTTTTTTTTGCTCCGAAATCAACTGGGTTTTGTTGTTTGGTGAGTTTGGTGTTGTGTGGGGTGATGGTAATTATTGTTGTTTTGATTGATAGTGTGGATCTGGGATTTTTTTTGTGTTTGATCGAATGATGGGTTTGATCGAATGGTGGTTTTTGTTTGCGACCTCCCTTTTTTTTTGGAAGAAGATGGATCGATTAATTTTTGTGAAGTGGTAGATCTGGTTGTATAATATTGTTTGTTTGAGGATTTTTATGGTGGAGAATGAGAGAGGATAAGGTTTTACCGATTTCATTTAAATAAGATGTGGGTTTTTTGTGTTTGGGTTAAATCTTATTTGGGTTGGATAAGATTTGTGTGGTGGGTGTGTGTTTTGTGGGGTTCAGGGAGGGTTTTGGTGTTTGTCAGTCACCAATAAATGTGTTTCTCCCCCTCAAAAATTGCTATATCAGTAGCAGTTTTTGAAGATCACATTTATTTTTTGAAATTGAAGAATGGTATCAGCAGTCATACATGGATCTGGCTTATAAGAATGAACCTATGGCTCTGGTACCACTTGTTGGTCCATGAAATTGAGTAAAACAAGAATAGATTCATTGATAATGAACAGTTGTTACAAAGATTGCTCAAAACCCACTAGACTACATGATAACATCTTCAACTTCTTAAAGGGGATACTTTCGGTAAATATCCCCTTTGAGTGACAAATAAACTCTCATTGATCCAAGCTATGCTTGATGATTCAATGAGAGGATGTTCCTATCAACTAATACACTTTGTGTATATTTTTGTTTGTTTAGGAAAACATACTATCTCTATTACAACAAACACAAGAATGAACCTATGGCTCTGGTACATGGATCTGGCTCATAAGAATGAACCTATGGCTCTGGTACCACTTGTTGGTCCATGAAATTGAGTAAAACAAGAACAGATTCATTGATAATGAACAGTTGTTACAAAGATTACTAAAAACCCACTAGACTACATGATAACATCTTCAACTTCTTAAAGGGGATACTTTCGGTAAATATCCCCTTTGGGTGACAAATAAACTCTCATTGATCCAAGCTATGCTTGATGATTCAATGAAAGGATGTTCCTATCAACTAATACACTTTGTGTATATTTTTGTTTGTTTAGGAAAACATACTATCTCTATTACAACAAACACAATATATACAGGTAACTAAACAAAGACATGTGGGGTAGGTATGAGTTGACATCCACTTGGTGTGAGTTGTCATCCACTTGGTGTGAGTTGTCATCCACCAAGTGGTCCCTCTTCTTCTTCCTCTTTTGTCTTTGTCTAACTTCTATCTTTTCTTGTAGAAGTTCGCGCCCATATTTATCAGTCTGCTTGTAGAGATAGTATCTTCAGGGTCACTGAGACATTTGTCAATTCTCAGTGATACTGGAGTTGTTTGTAGCTCGTATACTTTACTCACTGACACCGTATCAGTAAGTAAAGTGTTTCTTCAACAACGAGCTTTGTACAACACTCACTGATTTCTTTATCAGTGAGTAACCCACTATTTTATCAGTGAGTTAGGCTATTTTATATTCAAATATTGTCAGGGTACTTGGGTCAAATTCTTGACCCAACAGTAATGTTATTTACAAATACATTAGTAAAATCATAACAGATAGACTTAAAGGAGTATTGGGGAAGTTAGTTGGTAAGAATCAAAGTACCTTCATTCCTAATAGGCATATACAAGATAATATTTTGCTGTCTCAAGAGTTGTTGAAGGGTTATGAGAGGAAAGATGGTCCAAAGAGAATTGCTATGAAGATTGATATCCAAAAAGCCTATGACACAGTCAATTGGAAGTTTTTAGAAGTTGTTCTTAATGGTTTTGGTTTTCATGAGAAGATGGTTAATTGGATACTTAAATGTGTTACTACTACTTCTTTTTCTATAAGTGTGAATGGTGAGAACTGTGGTTTTTTCAAAAGGGGTAGAGGGTTGAGGCAAGGTGATCCAATGTTACCTTACCTATTTACTCTTGTGATGGAGATACTCACTATTATTGTTCACAACAAAGTAGAAAACAACAGTTCTTTTCAATATCATTTTGGGTGCAGAAGAATGAAGTTGACCCATGTATGCTTTGCTAATGATCTTTTGACGTTTTGTCATGGTGATATTGGATCTGTAAGTGTTCTTAAAGAAGCTATCACTGAGTTTGGAGCAATTTCAGGGCTTCTCCCCAATTATGCTAAGAGTACCATCATTTTTGGGGATTTAAAAGAAGAAGAAAAGCAACAAATTTTATAGGAGGTGCCTTTTAAAGTTGAAAGTCTTCCGGTTAAGTATCTAGGTGTCCCATTATCATCCAAGAGATTGGGTGTTAAAGAATGCAAAGTCCTTATTGATAAAATCAAGAGCAGAGTACGCAATTGGAAGAACAGATGTTTATCTTATGCTGGGAGGTTGCAGTTGATTGCTTCTATATTGGAATCTATCCATGTGTACTGGTCTTCAGTGTTCTTACTCCCCCAAACAGTCATTAAGGATATTAATAAACTGCTCAAAGATTTTTTATGGAATCAAGGAGAGGAGTCTAGAGGTAAAGCAAAGGTGGCATGGAAGAATATCTGTAAGCCTAAATGTCAAGGTGGTTTGGGTCTTAAAAACCTGAGCATTTGGAACAAGGCAATGATTATAAAACACCTTTGGCATGTAGCCACTGATAAGGAATCCCTTTGGGTAAAGTGGGTCAATAAAGAAAAACTTAAAGGAAGAAGCATATGGGAAATCAATGAAGAAACCACAGATAGTTGGGGCTGGAAAAACTTGTTAAGACTCAGGAATGAGGCTAGAAGCTTTATGATTAAGAAAATGGGTGATGGTGCTAACACATCTGTGGTTTTTGATAATTGGAGTCCAATTGGTATCCTACAATCATTCATTACCTATAGGGATCTGTATAATGCCAGATTAGAAGCTAATGTTGTGGTTAGGGACATTGTCAGGAATGGTGTGTGTAATTGGCCTACTGAATGGATGTCTAAATACCCAGTATTATCCCAAGTTCAAAATGTGGTTCTTAATGAAAGTGAAAGTGATAAAATGGTAAGGAGGGCAAGTTCAGTGTGAAGCAGGCCTATACTGATCTTAATGTGGAAGAATAGACAGTTAAATGGAGCAAATTAGTGTGGTTTTCTCAAAACATACCAACGCATGCCTTTATTCTATGGCTGGCCATTCAAAATAAGCTGACTACTCAGAAGTTGGGGTTCATATGAGATGATGGTATGTACCTTGTGCTATTCTGACATTGATTCTCATTAGCATTTATTTTTTTAAGTGCAAATATGCAGAGCAGTTTTGGATTAAAGTCAAAGAGAAATTGGGTATGCAGTGTGATGTGATGGAATGGAATAAGTTAGTCAATTGGTGTGCAGAGTTATACAATGGTAATTCTATTGGAAGTGTGGTTAGAAGGATTGGATTGGCTGCAAGTGTATACTATATTTGGCAAGAAAGGAATTGGAGGATGTTGATGAACTCAAATAAGTACATTTTATTACCGTCATTTATCCTATTTATTTGACTTGTTTTATTATATTATCTGTGAGAATTGATACTTAATCGTTTACTTTTGTAATTCTCAGGTAAAAACAAGTATTTGGTGAAACTTGGCGATTTTGGACTAATTATGGAGCAAAACAAGCAAGAAGTTAAGAGTCTATTGAAATGTACAAGATCAAGACTATTCTGCTCCAGATACGCCGCATCTTACTTATTACATACGGCGCATCACTATCAAGATTTCACAAGATACGATCCAAGATACAAGAGGACATGCGCCGCATCTATAAATGGAGTTACGCCGCATCTTCTGGCGGTGTACGAATATTCCGGAATATATTAATCTTGGACCCCACGCGAAGTTAAGTCAATGCGCCGCATCTACTTATTAGATGCGCCGCATCTTACCTCAGACAGAAACTATAAATACCCCAAAGTCAGACGACTTTAAGAGACTTTTGGTACGTACGATATTCGAAGGACAGAAGCCCTAGGCCGAATTCAGTCGAAGTAGCAGCACAAGACACACCTTGAACAAAGATACGAGAGCTGTAAGAAGGTCCTGCATGTATTCAATTCATTAAGTAGTTTTGTTTTATTGTATTAGTACACTTTAATTGATCAGGATTGATGGGCTTGTGTTATGTTATCATTCACTTCAACTCCGCTTAAAATTGCTTTCCCATTAATTAAAGTTTATATGTTGATGTCTTTGGTGACTTTTATTAGTGCATTAATAACCTCTGTGTCTAGCTGAGCATTGCTTGGGTCGCCATGCCCCTTCCTCGCCTATTTATTAGATCGCCTATGCATTCTATCGTCTGTAGAAAAGTAGGAAGAAAGATAAATGGGATAGTCATAAGTAATCATTAAGGGTTTACTCGCCGATAATGTAAAACCCGAAAATCTAAAACATGCAAAAATTACCAAAATGCCCCTGAGACTTTAAAATTTAATTAAAGCTTAATTAAAAGTTCCGAATCAATCCCAAACTTCGGGAAATGAACAAGTATGATCCAAAATAATTTTGACAACTCCATTTAATATTTTTGCAAGCTACAAAATGACTAAAATACCCTTTGGGCGCCATTTTGAATTTTATGATTTATTTTGAGACATTAAATGCAATTAAAAACACAATTAATAGGGAATTAAAGCCCAATAAATTTTCCCCAACAAGAATTTAGGTATTCAAGCCCACCCCTCCCCCCAAGGACCGGCCTTCTTCAAAAACTACCAACACCACAATTTATTTCACCCCTAAACCCTAGTTTTACATTTAGCCGCCATACTAAAAATCCCACACACCACATCCGATTGTTAGAAATTAAAAACCTATTTTTCTGGAGTTCTTCATGATGCAAGGAAGGTGAGAAAAATAGCCAAAAAGTCCTGGAGTCGATCGTGTGTTCGTGGTGAATTAATTGGGTCGAAAAACCCTAACCGAGCAACAATAATTCAAAGCGTGTGAATCCCTTGATCTAAAATATTTCTGGTATTTTTCTAGCTCTCTATTAATCATATATAACATGGAAAAAATAATGAAATCGACCCATGCTTTGTATTTTGGCCGAATAGAAAATTATGGGCTTATAAACCCTAAAATCGAAAACGGATCCTTATTAAATCATGCGATTTTTCTGAGCTTGTGGAATAATTTTTGTGGGTTCTTTATACTTCTTATAACATGGGAAAAATGGTCATTTGAATTGTTTGTGTCGAAATCATAATTTTTGGAATTTATGCTATAATCGGATTTTTAGAACAAAAGAAGGAATTTTGGAAAAATTATGAAACCAATCGAATTAGGGTTTTGAAATTATAAAATCTGGAAATAATAGTGTTATAATGATGTTAAAATTATTGGATAATGATTGGGATTATTAGGGTTTGATTTTTGATAAATAGTTTGTGTACCGATTGAATAATTAAATGTTAAGGGGCTGTTTTGTAATTATTAAAACTTGTGGGATATTTTTGTAATGTTGTATGGACCTGGGAGAATGTGTAAAAATTATAACATGAGGGTCTTATATGTAAATTAGGCAAGAAAAAGATTTAATTTGTAATTTTAATGCCGAATTAAAAATAAATTAAAATGAGGGACTAAATATGTAATTTCTGGAAAGTTGGTGCTGTTTTGAGTAACAAATTATATTCAGGGGGTTATGTGTAATTTTGGTAATTTGATGGCTTAATATGTAATTGTTAATAATTAAATGTTGAAATTGTAAATTTAAGGACTAAATATGTAACTTTGATAACTAGAGGGACCTATTGTGTAAATTCTGTAAAATTGAGGATACATTCATATATCATGATAAAATAAGTGACCATTGTGTAAAATTGATAAATTAAGGGTTTAATGTGTAACTATGAATAATTGAAGGTTAAAAATGTAACTTTTGTAATAAGGGGTATAAAGTGTAAATTGTGAATTCTTAAAGACCAATTATGAAAATATAATAAAAGATACCCTAATTCCAGAAATAATGATTTACCTAAGTATGTTACTCCATATTACTAAAAATGGAAACTTTCTAAATATGGAAACCTGCCAAAAATGGAAAGTTACTAAATATGGAAAGGTTTGTAATTCTTTTCTACCCCTCTAGGTGTGAAGAAGGAGAGGACCTGATTCCTTTGCATCTTATTCATTTTGATTGTGCTTTGCTTTGGAATAAGGTACAGATATTCTGACCTTCTCTGTAAGGTTTCCTATGATTCTTTTCCGATCTGTTAAATCTCTGATTTGATACTCTGTTACGATCCTTTGCTATGACACCTTGGCTTCGACCTTTGATCTCTGATTTCGGACCTATGATATGAAGACCTTTTTGATATGAGATGGAAATGTTTTAAGTAAAGTATTTTGGAAGGGTTTTTCAAGCATGATATATTGACTTTAAGAAAACTATTTTTGAAGTTCGTTTTATGAAAACTATTTGAAAGACCATTTATGAAAACTATTTTGAAGGATTGTTTTAAATGAACCTTAAGAGAAAACCTTTTGAAAAGTACTTTTGATATTGAACCTTTTGAAGATTTGACCATCTGATACTTTGACCCTTTTGGATATTGACTTGGGATATTTGATCTTCTGATATGAACCTTCTAATATGACCTTTCTGATGTGACACTCTGATTATGATATGAACCTATGACCTGGACCTTTGACTCCCAGTTTGATACCCGAGCCAAAATATGTTCCCTAGCCATGAAGGTAACATGGCCGTGTCATTGATGCACCAATGGCATGACTAGTGTGTAGCCCTAGTGATTTGGTTACACCGTCCCCATTATGATATGATATGCGCGCTTTATGATTTGTTATGGCCAATATGATTTGTTTGGGGGGCGAATGGATGCATCCTAGATATGTTATGATATGATATGCTTTGATATGATATGATATGGTGACTGGGGCTGGGTGCAATCCACTCCTTTCACAAAATTTGGGAGCTAGCTACTCCATTTGAAGAATGAGGACACCCCTCATATTATCTGATTATCTGAGAGGTCTCCCCTCTATATGATTATGAAGATATGATATGATATGATATGTGATATGTTATGATATGGGCTCGTGGTGGATGACTGTCCTAAACCTTACTCTTTATTTCCTTTCTTATATCTCATTCATTATGATATGTCTGTTCATTTCCATTTAATTTTGGTTTCCGTTTATTATATATCTGTTCACTGGGCTTTTTAAGCTCAGCCGCATTTCTTTTCCTGCGGCAGGTTTTAGTAGGAAGCCAGGAGCTTGGGTTTGCTTTGGGATGAGAGATTAGCTTATGAAGACGATGCCTTAGTTAGAATTTACTTATGTATGACTACGTAGATTTGGTGTATTTCCTTTGTAACATTATAAACCATTTGTAATATGTAAGTCGTATGTTATGCTTGCCTTTGATATGTCACCATTTGCGTGACACTTCTACCCTTGTCGGGTTGGGGTGTTACAGATAAGATTAGAACCAACGAGAAAGGACTTAATCTCGGTGCGTTGCATCGAACTATACACTTCATATAAAACTAGCAATAAAACAAGTGACAAGCTACTTAACTATCATGACAGGTCTTCTTATTGTCTCGAGTATTTATCTGTGTACGTGTGTGCTATTCGCTGATTCGTGCCTATTAGTTAGTTTATTATTTAATTGCAACCAAACCGTGCCAGTCTCTCAGGCTAAACCCCCTTGCGTTAAATTAGGTTGTATAGCTAACTTAAGATATTAAAATACTGATTAGAATAACTAGATAATACGTTCCACTCTTAGTGATCGACACTCTACTTACCATTATATACATACTGACCGGGTACACTGCTCGTTAAAGTGTGTGTGTTATTGATAAGTCGGCTAAATATAAATTTAAAACTTGAATACTGCTAAAACCACAACGACATACCGTGGGTATAAATTAGAGCACTCGCACGCACGCACCAAGTTTTTGGCGCCGCTGCCGGGGAGTGAATTGTTATTATCTGTTAATTTGATTAGTATTTTAATTAGGTTTTTCTTTTTAATTTTTAATCTAACCGCTAACTGTGTTGTATATTAGGTTAAATTGCATTCATTGTATTATTTGCATATTTTCTGTTTTGTGTGTTATTTGTTTGCTTTTATTTGTGTTTATTTTCGTTTGTGTTTATTATTGTTTTTATTTTTCGTATTTTCTGTGTTCTGCTATCGTTGTACTGAGCTTATTCAAACGATACGGCGCATCTATTTTCATAGATACGGCGTATTGCGTTTAATTTTTATAAAATACAACGCGTTTAATTAATTCGATACGACGCATCTTTCCCAAAGATACGGCGTATCTGTTTTTAATAAGAATTTTTTTTCTCTAAACGTTAACGCGATACGACGCATCTGCTTTAGCAGATACGGCGCATCTATTATTTTAATTAAAAACAGTTTTCGAATTATTAAACAGATACGACGCATCGATCTCTGTCGATACGGCGTATCTTCTGAATCAAAAATCTTGTATTTTGAAACGTAACGAAAATACGGCGCATTAACTTTTGTTAATACGACGCATTTGATTTTAAATAAATATCGATTTTTGATAATTAAAATTGATACGGCGCATTCTAACTTATAAGCGGCGTATCTATTTTCTGAATACAATCTGATTAAATTTTAACGATTATAAGATACGGCGTATCCAACTTTTTGGATACGGCGCATCGTCTGCAGATATCAGCAACTTTTATTTTTCTTATCTCCGAACGGAAAATACTCTGACCCTTATACTTGGAAACTTTTACTTTGAAATCTACCTGTCTTTAATTTTCAGGAACAATGTTCGATTTTTCCCCAACTGGTTCGGAAGACCCCAAAGAAACCTTACCATGGAAGAGTTTGCACTACAAATCGCTCAAGCCAATGAAAAAGAACATCATGAAGCAAGAAACTTTATTAAAGAATTCAAAGGCAGTCATGAGCTGTTATTAAAGGAACAAAACAACATGATTAATGGATTGGCAATTGAAGTGCACCAATTGTCAACGGTGCTTAACAAGGTTCTTTTGGTAAAGCAAGATTTGAAAGGGATTACAACTAGAGGCGGAAAGTCAACCTTTCAAATCGGAGAGACACCCGAGGATGACAGAACAAACAAGATTTCCCCTGAATCTTTATCACCTGAGCAAGAGCAACCAAAAGAGACTAATTCAGAACCTGTAATTAGAGAAGAACCCTCTGTTAAACCTAAACGATCAACACTACCTTTCCCACATAGGGTAAGGAAGGAGAAAGAAGATGCCTATCAAAAGAAGTTCTTGGAAAATCTCAAGCAGCTGCAGCTAAGCATACAATTTATGGAAGCCCTGGTGCAAATGCCAAAATACGCTAAATATCTGAAGAGCTTACTTACAAACAAGTCCAAACTTGAAGAGGCTTGCACTGTAACAATGGGGGAAAGAAGCTCAGCAGCATTGCTCAACAAACTTCCGTCTAAAGAAAAAGATCCAGGGAGTTTCACTATTCCTTGTCAAATTAAAAATTTGCATATTGAAAATGCCTTAGCCGACCTAGGAGCTAGTATAAGTCTTATGCCCTCTTCTATGTATGATAAATTGGGTCTTGGTGAACCAAAACCTACTAGGATGTGCTTAGAACTAGCTGATAGGTCCATACAATACCCATTAGGAATAGATGAAAATATATTAATAAAAGTTGATAAATTTGAATTACCTATCGACTTTGTTATCCTCGATATGCATGAAAATTCTAGAACTCCTATAATATTAGGACGACCATTTTTAGCCACTGCTAGGGCCATAATTGATGTTTTTAATAAAAAGATAACTCTTACCATAGGAAAAGATGAGGTTGAGTTTAACATGGAACAATCTATGAGTAAAGATAATTCCGATGACGATGAATGCTATAATATCGATGTTTCTGATGACACAATTAATCAATTTACTCAGAAATTGTTAAAAAGTAATTTACTTGATTCTTTTCTGCTTAAAAATTTAGAAAACACAATTGCTATAGAAGATCAAGTTGATGAGAATACTATTGATAATAATTTAGCTGCTGACTCTGCTGTATTTAACGCCATACGGCGCATCGAAAATATCGATGTGGCGCATCTATCTGATGACAGCAGCAATATAATTAAAGAACAAGTTTATTCCGCTAGTGCTACTGAAATTGATAATGTTAAACTTGTGCTTAAGGATCTCCCTTCTACTTTGGAATATGCCTATTTAAATGGGAACACTAATTCGCCCGTTATTATTGCATCTGATTTAACGCCAAAAGAAAAAGAATCCCTTTTGCAGGTACTATATAAACGAAGAGGAGCAATAGCGTGGAGTATGTCTGATATTAAGGGAATTAGCCCGTCATTCTGTACACATAAAATCCTCATGGAAGATGAATTCAAACCAACCATCCAACCCCAAAGGCGTTTGAATCCAAAAGTCCAAGACGTGGTGAAAAATGAAATCGTAAAATTACTTGACTTCGGACTTATCTACCCAATTTCTGACAGCTCGTGGGTCAGTCCTATCCACGTTGTACCAAAAAAAGGGAGGAATGACGGTAGTACTCAATGACGACAATGAGCTAATCCCTTCAAGAACTGTTACCGGATGGAGAGTTTGCATCGACTACCGCAAACTCAATGATGCTACGCGAAAAGATCACTTCCCTCTTCCATTTATTGATCAAATGTTAGAAAGACTATCAGGACATGCTTATTATTGTTTTTTAGATGGTTTTTCAGGTTTCTTCCAAATACCCATTGCCCCCGAGGATCAAGAGAAGACGACTTTCACCTGCCCTTATGGAACCTTCGCCTATAGGAGAATGCCGTTCGGACTATGCAACGCCCCTGCTACTTTCCAACGTTGTATGACGGCTATCTTCCATGATATGGTAGAAGACTTTATGGAAGTCTTCATGGACGACTTCTCGGTGTTCGGTAACTCATTTAGTGATTGTCTCTTTAAACTTGATAAAATGCTTGCTAGGTGTGAAGAAACTAACCTTGTTCTTAATTGGGAAAAATGTCATTTTATGGTTAGAGAGGGAATTGTGTTAGGACATAAGATTTCTGGGAAAGGTATAGAAGTCGATAAAGCTAAAATTGATGTAATTGCCAAACTACCTTACCCCACTAACGTAAAAGGCGTTAGAAGTTTTTTAGGGCATGCTGGATTTTATCGTAGGTTCATAAAGGATTTTTCAAAAATATCTAGGCCTATGACCCAATTATTGCTAAAAGATGCGAAGTTTGATTTTTCTGAAGATTGCAAAAAGGCGTTTAACATACTTAAAGAAAAACTAACTTCTGCACCTATTATAATTTCACCGGATTGGAATTTGCCTTTTGAACTAATGTGTGATGCTAGTGATTATGCTGTTGGAGCTGTACTTGGCCAAAAGATAGATAAAAAATTTAAGCCAATTTATTATGCTAGCAAAACATTGAATAATGCCCAAGAACATTACACCACCACGGAAAAAGAACTTTTAGCAGTAGTTTTTGCATTCGATAAATTTAGATCATATCTTATATTGTCAAAAACTATGGTTTACACTGACCATTCTGCTTTGAAGTATTTGTTCAATAAACAGGATGCCAAGCCAAGACTTATTAGGTGGGTTTTATTGCTCCAAGGATTCGATATTGAAATTAAAGATAAAAAGGGTGCCGAGAATCTAGCTGCTGACCACTTATCTAGACTTGAAAACCTTGACATGGAGGTGCTTGATGAAAGGGAAATCGCTGATGACTTTCCGGATGAACACCTTATGATGGTAAGAATTAAGAGCGATAATAATGGACCATGGTATGCCGACTATATAAACTTTATTGTTGCAAATGAAATTCCAAAAGGGCTAACATCCGACGAGAAAAGAAGGTTTCTAAATCGCGCTAGCGAGTATATTTGGGATGAACCTTATGCCTTTAAATTATGTCCTGACAATATTATACGAAGGTGCGTAGACGGAGATGATGTCACAGCAATATTAGCGCATTGCCATTCAGGGCCGACGGGGGGACATCACGGTGCAGTTATCACGAGAAGAAAAATCCTTGATGCGGGATTTTATTGGCCCACTATGTTGGATGATGCAAAGGATTATATAAAAGGATGTGATGCGTGTCAACGATCCGGGAATATAACATCAAGAAACGAAATGCCGCAAAATTATATCCATGTATGTGAAGTTTTCGACATATGGGGATTGGACTTCATGGGACCGTTTCCTGAATCTAAAGGCAATAAGTATATTTTGGTTGCTGTTGATTACGTATCAAAATGGGTCGAAGCGCAAGCATTACCAACAAACGACAGCAAGGTAGTACTTAAATTTTTGCAAAGTTTGTTCTCTAGATTTGGAATTCCTAAAGCATTGATTAGTGATAGGGGAACACACTTTTGTAATCACCATCTGGGAAGAGCCTTGCAAAAATATGGAGTATATCATAGGGTTTCCACCGCATACCATCCTCAATCTAATGGGCAAACTGAAGTAACCAATAGGGCTATAAAGCGAATTCTTGAAAAAATGACTGGATATAATCCGAAAGGGTGGTCTGATAAGTTAAATGACGCTTTATGGGCATTTCGTACAGCGTATAAAACACCAACGGGATGCACTCCGTTTCGTCTTGTATACAGAAAAGCATGCCACCTACCGGTCGAAATAGAACAAAGTGCATATTGGGCTTTGACGAATTGTAATATGGATATGGAAGCTGCAACGAAAAACCGTTTCATGGAACTTAATGAACTCTATGAACTAAGAGATGAGGCCTACAAAAACACTAAGATCTACAAAGAAAGAACTAAAAGATGGCATGACTCGAGGTTACATGGGGATAAAACATTTATTATTGGAGAGAAAGTGCTACTATTTAATTCCAGATTAAAGATGTATCCTGGTAAACTTAAATCAAGATGGACGGGTCCGTTCGTTGTCAAGAAAATGTATCCATATGAAACTATTGAAATATGCGATAAAAATGGTTATATATTCAAAGTAAACGGGCAACGAGTGAAGAAATACTTTGATAATAAAATTGAGGATACTGAGAACGAGGTGGTGGAGTTTGAACCTGAAATATTGGAATAAAGAGCTGAACGTGAGTCCAACTTGAAGACTCTGGAATAAAGACTAGTGCTGACCGGGAGACAACACGGAGAAAAATTTTACTATCCTATTTTGTGTCGAGTCAGTCAGGCCGCAGCAGATACGGCGCATCTCAATCCCAAGATGCGACGCATCTCCTGCACTGGTCATGTCTTACTTTATTTTTCTGCATTTTTACTTTCGATCTTTAAAACTTTTTATCAGTTTATTTTAATGCGGCGCATCCCTGGTTAAGGATGCGACGCATCTTCTATTCTAATTCGTAATTATTCCAGGCTCGATACGGCGTATCTTCTTCCATAAGATACGGCGCATCGACTGACCTGATGATTTTCAGTTTTAATTTTTAAGTTTTATTTTTCCTAACTACTAATGTATTATGCAAGTTTGAACCTTTCTTAACTTAGGTGTGTTTAAAGTCTTGGTGGTATTATAGATTCCTGCATTTCCTGTGGATACATCTATTATGAAGCTTAAACGTTCTAATCCACAAGAAGATGATTTTTTCTCTTATACTAATAATGGAGGATCATACCGAGCAAATCTCAGGGGAGTTTTTCTGTTCTAATTTTTTTATTTTCCAGTTTTTAATCTTTTATACAAACAACGAGGACGTTGTTTAACTTAAGTGGGGGGATTGGAGAATTAGAACACTTAACACTTACTTGTCCTAAACTTTTCAAAATATGCTTAAAATGTGCTTAATATATCAAAATTAAAATTTTTTAGCATGTTTTTGTTTAAAGTCTAAGTTGCATAGCTGCACACATGACGTTATTTTCAAAAATTGTGATTTTTTCAAAAATTCACAAATCTACGAGTGTGCCTGTGACTTGTAAACTTTAGAACTTGGCTTGTATACTATTTGAGACCACCATAATAAGTATTATTTATAAAATTGGAATGACTTGTCTAAATTGGTAAAATTCTAGGATTACACCCAAAAAGCCTATTATATGTTATGTGTTATTAGCTAACTACACTGGTTAGTTAACCCCCGTATAAACCCTTTTGTTACTCTCATTTTTAGAGTAAGATACCCCTAGAAAAACACTCAGAGCCATTCCTTTCGTTTCTTACACCTTTGTTAAAATGTTTCGTTACACCCTTACACCTTAGCCTACCCTGTAGATTAAAATCCGTGGTTGGTTAATTGCTTTAGGCAAAGTGTGTTTCCTTACATTACCTGTGTTCGCGTGCGTAATTCATTATCTATGGTTAGGTCCGGAAATTGCACAATGCAATTGGAGTGAAAGTAAATATTGTATATCTTTGAGTTTATTTTTTCGTGTGTTTACTACTTTCACTATTACCGTTATTTCTGAAGTCATGAAAAGTATGGAAAAATTATCCAGAATTATCATTATAGTGATGTGGTGAAATTTTACACATCTATGTTTATGTTTCAAGTTAAAAAAAAAAAAAAAAAAAAAAAAAAAAAAAAAAAAAAAAAAAAGGAAAAGTTGGATGTTTGTTTAACCAACTTATGTAAAGTTTTGTATTAAGTGGTCGATATCACCACTAGTTGTTATATATTATATCTATGGATTGAATGGGAGTTGGCAGTTATGGGAACGCCAACTAAAGGTTATTATTTGATTAAGATCTTGTTGAGTATAATTCGTGTCTACCTAAAAGCGTGTGTTTCAAGTGTTAAAGCGTGAGTTATTCTATGATATGAGTCTTATTCATAGGATGGTTGGGATAGTGATTAACCACACTTAGGATTTTAATTTATCTGTTTTGTTTATTTTTCATTTTACACCAATTTGTATCCCAAATATTATCCATACCCTATATTGTTCTTTATCAAAACCTTTGATTTATTGAGATTAGGGATTTGAGCAATCTTAAGTATCGTAGTCGTGGATTCGGCTATGTATTTATGATTTTGTCGCCCTTTTTGATATAATATTATTGGTGAAGATTACTTGGTCCTATCTTTAGCCTATTCGAGTTAAGGATTTGAGCAATTGCAAGTATCGTGTTCGTGGATTCGATCATGTATTTGTGATTTTGTCGCCTTTTCTGGAATTTGAGATCGATAGAGATTAAGGAGAATGATTAACCCTTAACCTATAAACCCTTTTTACCGCTTTAGACTTGTTATTCCTTGGCTTTAGTGGGGGAGATGTGTATACTTGCCAAGCTTATGATAGAATATTCATCACGACTGGACAGTTAAACGATTAGATTTGCTTTTATCAAATTATTTTATTTTACTTCTAATTCGTTAAGTGTTTGGTTGTGTGATTATGACAAAAATGAATACATGCTTAAATATAAAAATAAATCCTAATATCTTTTAGGATACATTTTCATAAGATTAATTCTAAGGTTTACTTGGGGACAAGTAAAGTTCAAGTGGAGGGATATTTGATGAACTCAAATAAGTACATTTTATTACCGTCATTTATCCTATTTATTTGACTTGTTTTATTATATTATCTATGAGAATTGATACTTAATCGTTTACTTTTGTAATTCTCAGGTAAAAACAAGTATTTGGTGAAACTTGGCGATTTTGGACTAATTATGGAGCAAAACAAGCAAGAAGTTAAGAGTCTATTGAAATGTACAAGATCAAGACTATTCTGCTCCAGATACGCCGCATCTTACTTATTACATACGGCGCATCACTATCAAGATTTCACAAGATACGATCCAAGATACAAGAGGACATGCGCCGCATCTATAAATGGAGTTACGCCGCATCTTCTGGCGGTGTACGAATATTCCGGAATATATTAATCTTGGACCCCACGCGAAGTTAAGTCAATGCGCCGCATCTACTTATTAGATGCGCCGTATCTTACCTCAGACAGAAACTATAAATACCCCAAAGTCAGACGACTTTAAGAGACTTTTGGTACGTACGATATTCGAAGGACAGAAGCCCTAGGCCGAATTCAGTCGAAGTAGCAGCACAAGACACACCTTGAACAAAGATACGAGAGCTGTAAGAAGGTCCTGCATGTATTCAATTCATTAAGTAGTTTTGTTTTATTGTATTAGTACACTTTAATTGATCAGGATTGATGGGCTTGTGTTATGTTATCATTCACTTCAACTCCCCTTAAAATTGCTTTCCCATTAATTAAAGTTTATATGTTGATGTCTTTGGTGACTTTTATTAGTGCATTGATAACCTCTGTGTCTAGCTGAGCATTGCTTGGGTCGCCATGCCCCTTCCTCGCCTATTTATTAGATCGCCTATGCATTCTATCGTCTGTAGAAAAGTAGGAAGAAAGATAAATGGGATAGTCATAAGTAATCATTAAGGGTTTACTCGCCGATAAGATTAGAACCAACGAGAAAGGACTTAATCTCGGTGCGTTGCATCGAACTATACACTTCATATAAAACTAGCAATAAAACAAGTGACAAGCTACTTAACTATCAGGACAGGTCTTCTTATTGTCTCGAGTATTTATCTGTGTACGTGTGTGCTATTCGCTGATTCGTGCCTATTAGTTAGTTTATTATTTAATTGCAACCAAACCGTGCCAGTCTCTCAGGCTAAACCCCCTTGCGTTAAATTAGGTTGTATAGCTAACTTAAGATATTAAAATACTGATTAGAATAACTAGATAATACGTTCCACTCTTAGTGATCGACACTCTACTTACCATTATATACATACTGACCGGGTACACTGCTCGTTAAAGTGTGTGTGTTATTGATAAGTCGGCTAAATATAAATTTAAAACTTGAATACTGCTAAAACCACAACGACATACCGTGGGTATAAATTAGAGCACTCGCACGCACGCATCAAGGATGTTTAAAGGAATTCAAAGAAGTACTGATGAGTTGCTTAGTCAATTCTATGAAACAGTCAAACTGAGACTTCTAAGCTTGAAAGTCAAACCTTCTATTGCTGTTTTCAAAGTCCAAAATGAATGGAACATCACCCTGGACATTATTGGCAAAACTACTTTTGCTAAAGCTGATGTTAAGGGGTGTTTGGATCAAGGTGGTATAGCAGATGGCTAGTACCTAGAGCATGATTGAGTGAAACAGTCTACTGGCTAAACTTAAGCATGAGGTGAATCTATGCTTTGGAGTGGCTTTGGACTGTGATATCAAGCATTGCTCTAAATGTAGTTTCCTGCTGAATTGGTTCAAACAGTTGTGCAGAAGAATGTTTTTAAAGTCTGCAAGTATGGTTAAGTCCATTATCTTTATCTCTGCAGAATTTTCAGAAATAAGGATTGTTTTATCTCACACAAGTAGATGGCCTTGTAACTTGGTGTTTAGTCTGTTATAACTAGATGGTGCATTGTTGTTTGACATTTGGCCTTGGGAGGAAATGTTGAGCAATTGTGGACTGTTTGGTTATGCAGTTCTAAGTACCATAAAGTAGGTTTCCTATTTGGAAGGGTATGTGAGATAAGGTGGGGCAGTGTATGGAGCATGGAACAGTGAGGAGTGAAAGATGAACCTACTTGGTCCATGCTATGCACTGCCCATATAAGGTTAGGTTGGTCCTCCCTCAAGAAGTGTGTTCCCAACTGTGTGAAGCCATTGTAGTAGATGGAAATGTAGCTTAGCTGGTATAGCCCTTGACTTTGAGGGGTTATAGGTTCCTAGTGATGCCTTCCATCTTTCCTGTCTTAGTCATTGTGGTTGCAGGTTGAATGGCTTTGATGGGGAGATGTGAGGGAAATGTAGCTAGATGGTTATTGGTGCTTTAAAGGTGAATTGAAAAGATGCAGTTCTAATGCAAGATGGGATTGTTTGCCTGCAGTCTATTGAGAGTTATGGCTGTTTTGAAGCCTTGGAATGTCATCTGAGTTAGCAGTTAGATTGAATATATCTTTTGTATTTCTGAGTTGTATTGACATAGAGATTAGGCATGTCTAATCCTCCGTTGTCAATGATGTATTGTGCTATTGTGTTTTAATAAAATATGTTCACCTTTTGTACCAATATAATATATCTAAAAGCACAAAGTACTACTTAATCTCATGCCTCGACGTCTCAAAAGGGACGCATATGCGAACAAGAAATATGCAAGAGTATATATTTCTTTATCCACATCTTAAATTTTTTTCAAGGAAACACCCACCCAAAGATTACACCGAATTTTTCATCTCACACCTCATTTTAGTGTCATGATTGGTGTTATTTGCACCATTATTTGAACAACTCAGCTTTTTAAGGTGTTTTGGTTTGTATGTATGTGTTATGAGTGTGCTTTTCGAGGTCCGTATTTTAATAGTATGCATACAAGTAAAATGTTGTTCGATGTTATTTTTGATGTCATGTTAACATGGATTAGATGATACCTTTTGCTCACCCTTGAGCTCTAAGCTCACATTTGTTTTCAATTTTTTTGAACGGCAAAATTTATTAGAAAGCAAGGAAGAAGCAAGAAACTTCTCCTTGCCAAAGAGAACAATTACAAAGGATTAGAAACCCAATCATTCCAAGACATATGCATCTTAGAAGCTTGGGCCTTTAACCAATTAAACGACGTTAAGACAATCAAATAAAAAATGTCACTTCTTCTAATCGGATTGTTGTTGAACACCATCGAGTTCCGGAAACGCCAAAGGATCCAAATAGAAGCTATAACAATCACCTCGAACTTTATCTTCATCTCACTTGATCTTGAGGAATCAACCAAACTGTCATACCACTCTTGTATGCTATCCCCAACTGAAATCGTTACGTCACACCATCTTGATATTTTTCTCCAAACTTGATTAGCCACTTCACAACCCCAAAAACAATGTATACTTGTTTCAACACAGTCATTGCAAATAGGGTAATTCAGAGTGTCTATCTCGCATCCTCGTTTAGATAAGCTAAATCGAAGTGGAAGTCTATCCAAACAAAGTCTCCAAATGAGATATTAGCTCGTCTAGGCACAAATTTACTCTAGTGTGTTGCGATTAACGCATGAATCATATTATTGTCATCGATGAATTTCCTTGTAGTACCAATCGAGAACACTCCCTCTGCATCCAGATTCCACGCAAATGAGTCCGGATAATCTTGCAATTGTTGACCACTAATTAATGCCATTAAATCGTGGAATTGTTGTTGCTCTCTACCACCTCTCAATTCTCTACGCCATTACCAGTGCCATGCACCATTTACAAATCTTGAGGTAATCATGCAATCTGAAACCATGTCAAGTTTGTACAACCTATTGAACTTATATCGGAGACTTTGATTTCCCACCCAAAGATCCAACCAAAAAAAGTTATCATTACCGTTACCAATCTTCTTCTCCAAGACATTCCAAGTAATAATCTGCTTTGTTTTGTTTACAAACAAAATCGAACTGCTATCATAAAGTCAAGTTGAGCTCGAGCTTGACAATGTTTGAGCTCAGCACAAAATTATAAGGTAGGCTCAAACAAGGCTCGATAGCTCGATGAGCTTTAATCATTGAGATTTGAGCTTGGCTCAAGTAATACTCGAATAAGGCTCAACCTCAACATAAAAAGCTCAAATTCATATATAAACATTGTACTCGATGGACAAACACATCAATATAATAAAGAAAAGACGCAAAAAACTAATAGAAAGCATTTCAAGAGCATAAGGGTTAACAAAAGTCCTTTAACAATATAGTAATTTTAGACTTTAAAATAAGTCGTACTAAAGGAGTTTTAATATTACTCATACAAATTGTGTTTGCTCCAATTCCATCTACCTCTAAATCAAAATATTATAAACTATGACAACAAGAATAAATGTTGTTTTCTAAAAACAAATATAGAGTTTATGTGGTATTTGTTATTTACAATTTAAGATTATATATTTTATAAAGTTTTGGGTTTAAATGTAAATTCTATTAACCAATCATAATATAACGTTACTTCAAGTTTAACCCTTTAAGTTTAGTTAATTACCCTTTTTTTTTTTTTTTTTATTTTTTTTTTTTTTTTATAATTTGTTTTTTACATCAAATTACATAATCGAGTTTAATAATATTTTTAACTTAACCACTAAAATTTCAAAAATAAACCATCCTCTTTTGTTTTTACTTTTTTCTTTTACAATTATGACACATGTACTTTTATGCATTTTCTTAATAGGACTAAAAATTAACCAATGTTGACAAAAAAAACTCAATTTTGACTTTTCAATTGTCAAATAGAACAGTTATGAAAATGAGCTCTTTTATTGGTTGATGTAAAACACCCATATTCAAAATTTTCTTTTCCCTTATTATATAAGAGATATTCTTGTTAGACTCATAATTATTTATATAAACGTGTACAATAAAAATATACATGTACATGAAAGCTCGATAAAAATTGAAGCCAAGCTATTGAAGTTTTGAGCTCAGCTCATTATGTGATTTGAGCTGTTTATTAGACTCGGACTTAGATTCAACTTTGATAAAACTCGAGCTTGAAATCTAGTTGCATGATAAAAACTTGACTTGTTTACGACCTACCCCAATGCATAAAAGGTAACCTCCTCCAAAGTACAAATAGAGTATTGCAAAAATCGTCCTTGTGGTTTGGCCAAATTGCACGTTTCGTCCTTGTGATTCATTAAGTGCAAAGATCGTCCTTATTTTGCATTGTTACGTGCACTTTTGATCATCCATCATTGCAAAAATCGTCCTTGTGGTTTGACAAATTTTACTGTTAAAGAACCAAAAATACACGTAACAGTGCAACATAAGGACGATCTTTGCACTTATTAAACCACAAGGACTAAACGTGCAATTTGGCAAACCACAATAACGATTTTTGCAATTTACTCGTACAAATATAAATAAAATCACCAAAACTAGCTTTTTTTAACGTGTCCACGAGTTCTTCCCGAACCTTGTAATTTCCCTCTTTTTCTTATTCATCAAAATCTTGATTAAATTCCTTCAAATTCATCATATCAGGTATCACCAACCTTCTTAATTTTAATTCCCGTTAATCATCTTATGCATTCAACCCTAATTGCTTAAAAAAAGAAAAACCCTTTATTTATTACTTCAATTCATTGATCAGATTAGACTTGTTAATTGCACCAATTTGAAGCTCAAAAATAATTTATTAAGAATTAAATACAGCTTGATATTCATATATTATAAATTTATATAAAAGTGATAGCTGTAATTGATCACCACTAGTTAAGCTTGACTCTCTGCTTGGTGTGTTTTGTCAGGATAGATAGAGAGACGTGGTAGCATTTTGTTAAGTTTATATTAAAAAAAAATGGCGGGACTAGAAGAACTTAAAAAGAAACTTGTGCCGTTATTCGATGCGGAAAAAGGGTTTTCTTCGGGGTCAACGAATGATCCGTCTGATTCTTATATGGTAAAGTTGATATTTATGTAAGGTTAAATGCTTGAAGTAGAGTGTGGTAATTTATACTTACTGGTTTTGTGTTTTCTGAAGTTTGATGGTGGGACTGTTAATTTACTTAGTCGGTCGTATGGAGTGTACAATTTTAATGAGCTTGGGTTGCAAAAGTGTACGTCTAGATCGGTCAAGGATGTGGATGATACTGAAAAGAATTTTCAGTGTGCGTCGCATGAAATGAGAGTGTTTGGAGCGATTGGGAGTGGTGCTAGTAGTGTTGTTCAAAGAGCTATACATATTCCGACACATAGGATAATTGCGTTAAAGAAGATTAATATCTTTGAAAAGGTCTGTTTGTGCGTT